>PVIA01004916.1:0-126491 GCA_004024845.1 Tonatia bakeri
ATATTATCTTCCACTAAAATTTGTGGGGTTTTCTTGGCACTATTATCATAGAAAAATAGTGCCTTTTTATTTTTGACAGAACACTAAATTGCAACTTTGAGAGGTTTTTGCAAAGCCAGATAGCACCATTATCTAGCAGAAAATTTATTCTTGTTACATTTATGCCACTCTTAGAATGTAAAGGATCACCATAATACATCTGACAGAAATAAATAGAAAGAACTATGAATACATTTTTTTTATTGATTCCTTCTAAGCGCAGGCATTGCAGCCTTCTGGCTAGACTTGCAATGTCCTCCTTTCGAGTCAATACATAGCTCTCCAGATCTACTTACTTCTATAAGACGGTCAATGCATTGTTGAGCAGACTCTGAGTTTTGAAGACAGAGATGCAGTACAGCATTTCAATTAGAATTCTTTTGACTGGAGGGTTGGGTGATTAAGCTGGTCACTTGTGGAAATATATTGATTTCATGATATATTTTCAGGAACCGATTTTTCTTTTCTGAAACACTGTGTCAGGATGTGCTATTTAGAATTTTTTCTCTTCCCAGGGGGACTTGGCACAGCTCTCAACAACTGAAATGAAGATATAACAATGGGAAAAAAAGAATAGTGTCACTCCTATATGCAATCCCTTGAATTTTAGCAGAGAATCCAAAAATATGAATTTGTGTTTTTCTTGATATTTAAAAGCTATGAAGTGAGAGTATTTCAGTTTGTTATGCATTAGCCAGACTACTAAGAAAATCACATTATGGTATATTAAGCTTTTAAGTTATAGACAACTCATGAAATGTATAAAGTAGTTTGATATGTAGCATAGAATGTTACTTATATTTTAGACTAAGTTTTTTTCCCCTTTCCACCTCCATATTTCTTTACTTTAGAAATTCTTCTTTGAAATTGACTATTTTAAATAAATAGTTTCATGGCCTCTGTTTGAATACTTATCTTTGGGGGAAAAAGTGCTGACATTTATTGAACATATATTATGTGAGAGGCAATTTGAATATTATATTTCATTTAATGGGCACACTAATTATATCAAGGGGAATTATTATTTTTTGCAGATAAAAAAGATAAGACTGAAGATGTTGCATTACAATAATCACCCAAGACATAAGTATATAATAATATAATTATAATAAAATATGGCATATTTACCTAGTCTAATTTCTTTTCTTATTTTTTTCATTTAATGAAGATTAGGTATTTAGAATACTTTATTTTCAAGCATTCTTTGCAGCTAGAGGTGACCTAATGGCACATTTCTAAAAAATGAGCATGAAGTCCCTATAGTAGGTACCTTTTTCTATCTTTGTTTTCTTTTGTCTGAAAAATAGATTCCATACCTGCAGTCAAGCAGTCATTCTGAGACCACACAAAAATTGCCAATCAGAAAGACAAAGTCTACCTCAGATTTCCTGGAGTAGTTTTATCAAGCTGAATTACCCAACCCTGGACCAGATATTGAATAAGAAAAAAAGTTGCTTATTTTATGAAAGTCCATCTTTGTATGATATTTTGTAGCTTTACATTACTAACTGATGTAAAAGTATATTTTAATTCTCTAAAATCAGGTTGACATAAATGAGGATAAAGATAAGCTTTCAAACTGAGAACATGATCAGGCCAGAATCACTTAGTTAAAATATTTCTTTCTCAACTTCACTTTCTGCTTTCTCCCATCAATGCCTTCATTTCCACCAATTTATATTCTATTAACTTATATAATAGATTTGCAACCACAAAAATTAGCTCAATATTGACTATTGAGTCAGTAGTGAGATCATCACAAAATACATAGCATTATATCTTGTGTTTATTCTACGTATAAGATTGAAATTCGTTATAGTGCTTGTGGTCCTCAAAATAAATTGAAAAAAGATAAAGAATTACATGATCTTAGAATCAAAAGGTGAAAACAAAACTATTACATGGGAAAAGTACAACTATTCCTGGTACCAATAACAAAGAACAATCAGATAATAGATTGAATGAATCAACTTTAATTGTCAAGCCCTTACTATGGACTGGTCACTTAGATAGTGAACCCCAGAACGTGGTTGAGCTAGTTTCCTGTTTGTTTGAGCTTCCTATCTTAGCTTCAGTGAGGTTGAAGACAGGAGATCTCTGATTGCTGAACGACTCCAGGCAGCTCTGTCTGCCCCAGGAAGGAAGCACACCATGCCTAGCTTTTCCCTAAGTATGCATTTCCCCAACTTTCCTAACTTTTCTCTCCCCCCATCCTCCCCACTCTATCTTGTACACCTTCCTTCTCCTCTCCCTTCCTTGTTTTCTTCTCCTTTTCTGTGTAATCAGGTTTTATTTTTATTCTGGCTGATATTTGTTTACTGTCCTTTCCATCCTCCTGAAAAATGCATAAAATTCAGGTTTGGATTTATGAATTTTTAATAATTAATATCTGTATCTTGGACAAATACATATATATATTTGGCAGAGCCAACTCATCTGGATAGAATAAGTGACTACTAGGAGAAACAGGCTATAAACATTGTTATTTTTGCCTATAAATTTGTGAATTATTTTTATTCGGAAAGTCATTCTATCAGATAATATGTAAACACTAGAGTAGGTAGATAACTAAAAAAGGACTAATTAGATAATTAACTTTTTTCAGAAAGATTCAGGATGACAGTATTTAGTATACAATCTCCTAGATGGACAAAGGCTATATTAAACATTCACTACTTTCTAGTTTGAAAAAATTTTATACCTTTTTCATCTCCCTCATAAACCTAACAGTCTCCCTCACAACTACAGTGTAGTAATTTTAAGGCAAATCGAAAATAAGATTAGATAAGCTGACAGGGCTCTTTTAAATACTTATTTATCATTTAAATATAATGTGAGAATCCAAAACACAAAGCCTGGGCTTTTGCAACACAGTCGGGCCAGGAACGTAGAGAAATTTTGAAGGCTGAATTAAATATGAAAGATTATTAATGTTGGGCTGATGGCTTGGGAGTTAGGGTATGATTTCATTAGATGAAGAGAAGCCAGTTTTGGAGCAAAAAGAGAGCTGAAATGTACTGTTTTGCTTCTAGTCTTGCTTGATAGACAAATGATCAGCAGTGAAATAAGATCTGAACAAAGAAATTCAGTTGGAATTTTGCTAGGCATCTAAATAAATAGCAAACTCCATGTAGCTTTTCTTTTTTCCTCTTCTGAGATAATTGGAGAGGTGTGACAGAGTAGAGAGCAATATGAGGGAGAATATTTAGAAAATAAGTTGAAATTATTATCTATTTTCACTATTGTAAAGTTATCAGATTAGAAATAGAAGAATTACTGTGAATTATTTTACTGTTTTATCCATATTAAGTAAATTTGGGACATTTTGACAATGCCAAAATGTTTTGAAGATAAGAAAATCAACATATGCAATTTATAATGTGAAGATTATTTTCTCCTCCTAATATTATGGATGATTATATTCCAATGGAGAATTGAGGTTCTTAACTTCCTTACTGTAACTGTGCCAATTAATGATACTTGTCTTTATTTCTCCCATGTGCCTACTGATTTTTTATGCCTTCTAATTTGCAGCAGTCATGAAACTGAGATTATCTTTTATTCTCAATTGTTCCTATCACAATTTCATAATATGAATGTTTCTTGCAATGCCAAATTTTTAGAAGAGAAGGTAGAGAGTTTTAAAATGAAATGTAACTGGACGAAATGTCCAGAAATAAAGCCCCTTGAGGAAAACTCTAAATTAGAAGACTTAATTGTTCAAGTTGATATTTGTATTTTTAAACTAGTAGTTAACCTAAGCAAGAATTATCAAAATTGTTATATTTCATTACTCAAATAGCCAATTCACAAACATGTTTCTTGAGAAAGCTGGAGTGAAGATCTCCCTCTCCTGTGGCTGGGTATCATCCAATTCATTCAGTCTTCCAGTAGAACAAAAGGTGAAGAAAAGGGGAATGCTCTCTTTGGGCACTGGAACACCCGCTTGCTCCTGCCTTGGGCACTGGCATTTCTGGTTCTTGGACATTTGGACTCAGAGTGGGACTTGTATATACCACCAGCTCCCCTAGTTCTTTAACCTTTGGACTTGAAGTGAATCACACCTCTGCTTTCCTGATTTTCTAGGAAAATTTTTGGACTTCCTCATCCTCCATAATTGCATAAGCCAATTTCTACAATAAATCCCCTCAATCTCCTCTTTCTGTCCCTATCTCTCTCTCTTTCTGTTTCTCTGTCCATCCCCACCTTTCTCTCTCCCCTATTGGTTCTGTTTGTCTGGAGAGCCCTTGCTACTACTCTAATGAAAGTAAAAATCTGCCATGATACACTGATACTGGTGTGGTGAGAAGGACTAGACTAGAGGTTAATAACCACATAAAAACTGCATTTCCTAAAGAGATTTAGATATTATAAGATAGGGACACACATTTTCTCCATTACCAGAAAAGATCCACTCAAAGGATTACTGATGGCTGGATGGCTGACCGATGCTAGAAAATAATCAGGAAACTGGGTGTATACCTAACCCATGTCCTGCTCTGTTCGTCTGCTTTGTAATTTTCTCTCTGTTCAGCTTGCTCTTTCCCCCAAGCACACAGAAGTAAATGGACTTGACCTTACTCTACATGCTCCCTCAACCCACATAACCCAGCCTGGGTTTGATTCCAATTTATGTCAAACATGGGGTGAGATGCTGTGTCACAACGTCCTCTGCTCTTATTGTTGTAGGAAGTAAAAGGAGTGGTTTTGAAGTGGGTAGATCCTGAAATCAGTGTCCACCTATAGTTCAGTGCGCCAATGGAAGCCCAGCCCCATTTGTCTACTACCTAAATCTCTACATGCTTAAAAAGTAGGTGGGTGAGATTTGACCCTGAAGGCATTTTGATAGCACAGGCCTGGGTAAAGCAAATCATTAAGGCTCATTTGACTTACCAATGTGAATACTGATATTTAGAGCAACAAATATTTGACTGATGTTCCTTTCACCCTCCGTTTTTCTCTGACTTCAATTTCATATACTTTTCTATTAAATATTTGTTCTCTCTCTTAAACAATTTTTCCTATTGCTGCAAATATGCATATGGAATCATTGATTTGCTTTGGAGACATACTATGTTCTGTTATCATCACATTGACTTTATACAAATAAACTGGAGTTACTAAAAACTATAGTAACACTGAGCTTTTTCCACTGTGCTTATTTCTTTTTAACAATGTCAGATATAATTATGAATAATCAATTTATCAACATTTCTGGAGTATCCCAGTTTCATTTTAGCTCAATATTCTTAGAGGAAAGAATAAATTTACTGCATGAATTTTAATCAAAGGAGGGAAAACTAAGTAAAACAGTTGGAAAAAAATTAAACTTGTAGCCATTTCTATTTGTGGAGTCTAATAGTGGCCTTTCTCTGGTTATTAGGAGGTAACAGACCAAGTTCAGTGAAACAAATCCTAGGTTCCTGGGGAGTCTGTTTTGTTTTGTTTTGTTTTTTTTGTCCTGATGATATTCTCTAGCTAGGTCAACCAAACATAGAATTCAACTTTTTTTTTATCATAAAGATATTAACAAGCACTCTGTACCTGTGATATGCAGTGTGGTGCAATTTTGGAGTGTGCACCCCTCTGGTCACTGTGAGGGCTGACTCTGAAAGAGCCAAAAGGTGTGTGGAGCAGGCAGGGGAGGCCAATGAGGTCCCTGATCTCTTAACCACTCAGCTGCTTTTAGATCAGTGTCTTTAACACACCAAGCAACACACCAGAGCTTTAAGCTCACCTACTACCACACACTGCACTAATGGCAAAAGCAGCATCTGAGACTGGAAAGTGTGTATTTGTATGCCCAGGGACCTAAGATTATCAAAGAGTGTGTCTGCTGTTTAATGAATAACATTGCAATATAACCTTTTAACATGTATTGGTTTATTTTTAGTGCTTCCTGTAATAGTATTTTAAAATTATGGTGGTAAATTTTAGTAGAACCAGAGATGAAACACTGGCATGCATGGATTCCTGTGTGCCTTCTGCACTTGTCTCCTACAAGGGTAGGATTGCAGTGAATTCTAAGAACGCAGAAACAGGTCTGCCTGATACATGAATCACAACTTCAACGTTCAGGTTCGGAGGTGTGGCGAGGCTTTTCTGTGCCAGAGCCTGCAGCATTGCTGGTAGGGTTTGTTGACTCCCGTAGGGTGTTTCCGGTCCCCCCGCCTTTTGATCTGTGAGATCTGTACTGATTCTTAGTATGTTAGCCTCGAAAAGGCTTTGGTTTTATTGCAAATTTGGAATTCAAAAACAGATGTGATTTGAGAAATGTCTTTGAAGATGTTATATTCTGTTTTTCTTGGGAAACTTACAGGTTGAGTAAGGAACCTTACAAGTTGCAGCATTCTTTGAAGATACATTGTTATTTTGAAGAGGGACTTATTTAATACTTGATAGGGCAGCAGCATCCTTCATCAGTGTTTACACATGCTATTGAAACAGAAAGAGTTCCCTTTGTTTTCAGTTTTATTTGGGATATTAATAATTGACACGATCTTGGGTCTAAATGTTAGCAGCTAGTAAAATATAATATTTTATAAATATTGAGATTATTAAAAAATAGATTGTTATTGTCAACTCTACCCATTTAATTTTAAGTCCATAATGCTTTATTAAGGTTTTACAAGTTACCACCAAATTAGAAATCATCTACAGATCAATTTAATAAGAAAACTAGGTTTATGTTTTTATATATGTAGTATAGTTACAAAATAAAGGAAGTTGGCAAACCCATATGTCATTATAACTGCATATTAGACATCATTACACAAAATATTGCTTCAGACATAATTTACTGTGAAAAATCAATGATGAGAGCATGAAAGCTTAGCAAATATATAGCTTCAATTAATAATCAATAATAATGATAACAACAATAATACATTTTTTTTCACAGCACTCATTCCCAAAGGTATGTAGAAGCGTGAGTGAAAGTAAGAATAGATTTACTTTAGAGAATACAATACTCTTTGCCCATCTACTCTTCCAAAGAAATAAGAACAAGTACAGTCATTTCATGTACAGGAAGGGCAGCATGTTTACTTACCAGAAACCTTAAAACTTCACTACATGATTCAAAATAATCAATTCACACAGTAATTATTTAACAATGGTTAAAATGGCCTAAACTGGTATTCAAGATGACAATGAATTTACCTTTTGTGGTGCTATACGGGGCATGATGTTTTATCTTTTTCACATTTGTAGAAATCAAGTTGATTTCAAAAAAAGTCTGAAGATACTGTTTGCTTTTCCCCCCCCATCTGTTCATTCTTTCAATACCTTTGTATTACTTCACAGACTTATATGGATTGTAGTAACATAGAAGCAACAGTTTTTTTTATTTGCAATATTTTACACTTTCCCTAAATAATTCCTACTTATTCTAGAAAATTAGTATTGACAGATAACTCAAAAGATAATTACTATCTTGCCATATAAAGATGCTAGTGTTAAAATTTTGTTTGTACATCCTCCTAGACTATTTTCAAAGAACTGTGTCCTTTGTAACTAAAAATGTAGATACAATATACATATTGTCTTATAATTTGAATTAGCATTATATTGGAGACATCTGATTAAAATACAATTCTAGAAGATTTTAAAACACTTATGAATGAAAATTACATTTTGAATAATACATTATAATCCAATACAGATTTTTCACTGTGTGACCATTTTTTGCTGAAAATATAAGATTAGTGTTATTTTAGTCACTATTCTGAATTATTTATAAAGAATCTAAAGTAAACTTATTTTATTTGTTGTATTGTGTATTTTATACAAAGTATGAAAAAGCAGAAACATGGTTTTTACTAGTTAGTAGAAAAAGACACCAGCATATTTTTATGAAGATAATGGTAAGAGAATATTTCTTTAAATTTGTCTATTGATTTCATCAATTTCCAGGTCACCCCTCTCTCTCTTTCTCTCTGTTTTAGACTCTATCAGTATCTAAAGGATTAGAATGAAAATAACCAGTTTTGTTTTTTTCCATGTAGTATTTAAAGATACAATTATTAAAAACATTGAATAGTACTGAGCTTTTAACAGTTTAAGGTATGAATTTTTTGAGGTAAAACAGAAAAATCATAAATAAGTATATAATAAAAATAATCTCAAGAAATGTGGTGATGGGTATAAATGCAGTATTTCATTTACTGTATATTCATTTGCTTATTAAACAAATATTACTAACATTCTTACAATATGCCCAACTCAGGAAATAAAACTGTAAACAACATGGACATAGTTTCTACAAACTGAAAATTGTAATGTGTGGGAGAAAAGAATGGGGTCATTTAAATCAGATTCAAATAAGATTAAGGGAAGGAGTTCTAGAGGAAGAGACTCTAAGGAGGGGCTGGAGGAAAGTGCCGGGTGAAAGTGTAGAAAGGAAAGCCAGAGTTAGGGAGACAACTTCATGTGTGGCGCCCACACAAGAAATGGTTTATTTGTAGAGGAATACTGAGATGTGTAGAATGATTCAAATACTGAGTGTTAGATGATGGGTGCGTGTTATTAAAATGGAGCTCCAAACAAGGGACTGATCATATAAGCTCTGTCTGGAAAAAGTCTACTTAATGTTAATATAACAAGAATGGTTTGGTGAGATCGATGTAACCTGGTAGCCAAGGACAGTGGACTGGAATGCGCATGTGTGAACAATGATGACTTCACTGTACCAGTGGGGGTGGTAGTTGTAATTGAGAGAGCATGAGTACTGTGTGGTCATCACATTCAAAATGACTGAAGGAGTAGAGCAATGAATCTACATTATATTTTGTGTTAAGCTTGAACATTCCTGTCTGGAAACTATTCAGATAATTCAGAAGCCTACAGCTATGAGCAACTCGGATTGGCAGCTTCAGCACTACAATGCACCTGCTCATGCATCATGTCTCATTAAGAGTTTTTTGGCCAAACATCAAATCTCCCAGGTCACCCAGGGCCCTACAGCTCAGATTTGATATCCTGTGACTTCTGGCTTTGTCCAAAACTAAAATCACCTTTGACAGGGAAGAGATTTCAGACCATTGATGAGATTTAGAAAAACATAACTGAGTAGCTGATGGTGATTGGGAGAATTGTATAAGATCTCAGGGTGACTACTTTAAAGGGGAATGAGGCATAATTTTCCTACACACAATGTTTCTTGTATTATTATCTTCTTCAATAAATGTCTCTATTTTTCATAGTACATAGCTGGACACTTTATTGACAAATGTCCTGTATGAGGCCTTATAAACACTGCAAAGGGTGTTGACTTTATCAAAGGGACTATAAAAGGCCATTAGAAGATTTGAAGGCAAGTGACATGACCTGGCTTTCATGTTATAAATATGACACATGATTCAGGATGGAGACTATATTGGAGTGGATAATGTTAGAGAAAGTTTAGGTTGATTCAATAATCCAGGATGTAGAAAAGGCCACTTTGCAGTGTTATTGTGGCATTAAAGGTAGAAATATGTGGCTTAATTGTATGCTGGGGGTGGTGGTGGGGTGGATGAAGAGTTCAAGATGGCACCAGGTTGTTTCATCGGGTACCCTGCACAATTGCTGGTTTCTTTTACATAGGTTCCTGAGAGGAGAAAGGACCCCAGAATTGCATAGTTTCATTAGTATATTGATGACATCTTATCTGAATACAATAGTTATTTAAGTTCAGCAAAATATTTGGAATAGCAAAATATTTACTTGTTCAGTAGTTTCAATTGTATTTCATTTGTAAATAATTTTGGTTGACTCTTTTAGTTACTATATCTTACTTAATGTTTGACTTTAAGTGACAATTGGGATGCACAAGACTTCTTTTTCTTCAAAAATGTTCCATTACACTAGTACAGAAACACCTCCATATATCACATTCAAATGGATTTGGGATCTCAATAGTCTAAATAGTATGTTAGCAAGTTGTATCAGTAAGAGCCACCAGAAATACTTCCCTTGTTTTAAAGGGATTAACTGTAAAGAGTTTAATGAAGAGGGGATTTACTAAGCATGAACAGGGAAGAGGAACAATAGAAAAACCACAGCCATTTGAGCCAGAAAGGGCAAGAGCTATAAAGCTCTGGGAAGAGAGACTGCTCCACAGAAACTGCAGCTCTAAAGCAACATAGACTCTCTGCCAGATCCTCAGCCCAGCAGGGGCCACAGGGGAATCTGAGAGTGGGGTAAGGTGGAACCAACACCCTGATCTTTCCCTGTGCCTGCTCTCTGCTCTTTGCTGTCTCCCATTGGCTGATCTCATAGGAGGCCCCATGGCGAGAGGGCCCAGATGATGGAATCCACATAGATTGGTATCTTAGGGCTCAGCATCATAGGGATTGGAAATGGGAAAAGGGCCATAGTATGAAAACCAGCATGAATACAAAGAAGTGCCTACTGAACACAAGTGCCATACTTATTTTATATAGTGTATTAAAAATAATCTCAGAAAGCAAAACAATGACTTCACATTTTATACTTAGGTTGCAAAATAGGCACACGTATTTAAGTTAAAGGTGAAAGAATGCTTTTAAAAACATGTGCAGAGGTGCTACTGGGATGTATAAATATGTCAGAATGGAAGTCAGCTCACAATGTGATTTATCTTTGGCCTTATGCAATTATAGAAAAATGCTATATACTCCTAAAGACAGAAATTAACCAATACTATAAAATATGGTCTATTCTCTTCACCAATTGTCCTAGGAGGGCAGAAAGGTGTTCAATGCATTTTTATAGCTGCTGGCTACTATCAGTTTTTTTCCATATAGTGTTGTCATTGTTAGTCTGGAGCCTATTTGCAACACAATTTGTGAAAAAAAAAAATCACCCCAGGCTTTCTCTTTTAACTAGGGAGCAGGGCTAAAAATTAAGCCCTACTCTCTATTTAAAGGACTTAATTTTTCTGCCTCATTCATCTAGATGCTTTGTCAAGTACAAATTCTTATGTTCTACATAGGAAGATGGTGTAGAGGGGACAAATGGTTTATTCTGTGCCAAGTTTTAAATCAATGATCACAAATGGATATCTTTCAATTAATAATGTCTCATTTCTCACAAAATCGTTGAGTAATAAGTATCTAATTCTGCACATGTTCAGAGTTGATTGACATTTTGTTACAACTGAATGTCTATGACCTTCAGAGAGCTACTCACGCTGACAAGGCTAACATTAAGTAAACATGTAATCAGCATATAAAGATTGTTTAGACAAAAACTATTTCTGATACTTTGTTTCAGATTTCTGATACCTTCACTGCTCTTAAGAGTTTAGGATATCAGGCACACAGTAGGAGTTACTAGATTTGGCAGTTAGAACATAACAATATTCAGTATGTGCTGACATGTAAACACTCACTTTATTAGTACTTTGTGAAAACAAAATTCCCTGAGAATTATCTGTAAATATCCATCCTAGTCTTAGAACTGAAACAGATAAATGTAAACATTATCATATATTTAATAAAATGCAGTGTCAGTTACTTTATCATTTAATCTTCACAGCTCTTAGGAACAGATATCTTAATTTTCTTTGAAGGATAAGAATAATTGATAGTGACATTAAGTGACTTGTCCTAAATTACACAAGCTTTGATTTTCAAGGTTATTTTCTTGCTGCCCCAGCTGTGCCTCATATCATGCTCTCATATCATGAGATAATATAATTGGTATTGATAAGAAGTAAGGAACTGAAGTAAAAGTTATTTTGACAGATGCTTCACATCTGGGTAGAGCTCCTAGCCCTGTGTTATACTGAACAGCGTACTTGGAGTTACAGAGTAACCTGTGTTCAAGCCACAGATCGGTTGCTTAGTGGGCACGTAGACATTGAGCAAATCTCTTCCTCTCTGTCAGCCAGGTCTTCTCATCTCAGAAACAGAAATCATAACATGGGTCTGCCAAAGTTATTTGAAGGATAAAATAAGATAATATATGAAAATATATATTTTCAAAACAAAATCTGTTCAATCTTTATTAAGTCTCTTTGATGTCAAACTTTTCCATGGCAAACACTTATAAAATTGTTTACTGGCAGTCCGTATGAATTATCCAATTCGCCTAATTAGGGGATAGTTAACAAAATTGATGCATGGGATTGACAGTTTTTATAGACCTTACTGCCATTTTCAGCTTTTCTGTAATATGGAATAAGCACTTTCAATGCCAATAGATTCCAAATTAATCTTTATCATCATCAGTAAATGTTACTAACCTATAGGATTTTCTGAATTCTGTGGGGAAGAAACATGGGCTGAAAAAAATAGTCATCACACTCTCAAACTCCATGAAGGAAGAATGCAAAGTAAAAATTGTAAAAAATATTAATGCCTCAGTGCCAATAACTGCATAAGTTGATTTTATGACGATGGACTGATATTTTAATGGTCTTGTTAAATATAACAAGGGAGACGGAGATGCTAATTACTATAAACTTCCAAAAGCATTACACTGCATGCAAGTAAATTGTGAAGGGGAGAATTTGCATTACTTTTCTTTTTGCTTTTGCTAATTTCTCTTTTCCCCAATATTCACTGAGCTTTTAATGTAATTAGAAGAATCATTAACTACTAGAGAATTAGTTTGGGTTGCAAGAAAAGAATAGAAAACTAAAGAAATATCTGACTTGTCACTAAACATCTGTAATGTCTCTGAATTCTTTATGTAATATAAAATATAAAATCTAAGTAAGAAATAATTAAGGCACTTACACATATATTTTACTCTTTCAGCAAATCTTTCTGAAGCTCTTTGATATGCACATCACAAGTGAACACTGGCTATCACTTCTTTGCACTCTAAGTATCTCTGTGTTTGGTAACAAAATACAGAAAAAAGATTTTTGATCCTGACATAACTGGAGGTATCTGTGTGATTTTTGTGTTGAAGTCCAGTGGTCTATAACTGACTGATTCTTAAGTAATTAAGTTGAAACATTACTTATTAGACATCAGTGATTAGGAGTGCACTATTCCAGTCATTGTGAAGGGTAAAGGATGGACTATGAGGTGGGGAAAGAAAGAGAGAGAGACAGAGGGAAAGACAAAGAGAGAGTAACTGATCAAGTAACAGCAAATAGAAAAGAGAAATGTCCTAGGGCTCCACGTGGTCAGTAAAGAAAAGATCTTATCTGTGAGGGGATGACGGAGGAATTCTTTGGGGGAGGTAGGGTTTGCAGAGTCTACTAACACATTCATGGGAAGAAAGACCACATATCTCAATTTGCTGGGACAGATCCAGAATAATCACTAATAGCACCTTTTTTTTTCATTCTTGAAGCTGTCCTCACTTGGAACAAAAATTTTACTGTAACTTGAGCATTCTTGGTATTAAGCAAGTGGTGTCTAGATAATTTTCTTTCTATTTTGAGACCAATATTATTAAGATTTTTACCAGAGCTAAAAATTTCAAAGTTAAATCATGGAAAATGCTACTAATTTTCATTGCATCTTGCTGCATATATAAATTTTAAAATATTTCTTCCTTCTTTACAATCAAAATAAACAAAAAATCAGTTTTCAATTTGTGGGATTTTGAATGTTAAATAAGATCTTTATAGAGAGCAATGATCAATTTTTGTGAATAGAAATATAGTTAAAATGAACATGCCAGAAATATGTCATTCCTGTTCAATCATTATCTGTAAAATTAAAAACAGCACCCTTGTATAAAAATTAAATATCTGACTAGGATTCAAAAAACATGGGAAATGCTATGCAACCTTGAGCCATAACTTTTATTTTCTGAATTTAAGTTTTTCTGTTTTTAAATGACAAGGTTAAAATAGATGATCATTAAGGTTTCTCCAAGCTCTAATAGACTGTTATTTGTAATTCAGATAGGCTAATATAAATTTTACTTTTGGTAGTGAAAGTTTCCTAAAGTTATTGCTTAAAATAATTGATAAAGTATAAAAATCTTCAAAAGAAAGTACAACAATATTTCTGAAGCATGCAGTGATAGAAACTGGAACCAATAGACAACAATGGAAGATCTTTATTGGGACATATTTAATATGAATTTGTATATACTCCTTGTTATCTTATTCTTTTTTGGGAGAGGGGAAGAGAGAGAGAAAGAGAAGGAAAGAAACATCAGTGTGAGGGAGGAACATTGATCTGTTGCCTCTTGCACGTGCCCCCACTGGGGACAGAGCCTACAGCCCAACCATGTGCCCCGACCAGGTGACATTTTTGGTGGACAGGATGATGCTCCAATAAAGTGAGCCACGCTGTTACTTTATTTTTAAACATCAAATTGCATCGAGTGACTTCAGTTTCCCATTAAAATACAGATTCTAAAACTCACTCCTGGATGTTTTGAATGCAATAATAATGTTATAAAGCAATATTTCTAATTTTTATTTCTCAAGCCATAGGTCCAAAATATTCTATTGCCTTAGACTGTGTCCTTTAGAAAACCACCCTGCACCAAGGATTTGAGTGCCAGGGATTTATTTAGAATATGCTGCAAAAAGAAACCCCTGGGAGGTGGGGGAATGGAAAGAAGGGCAAGGAATATGGCCGCCAAGTGAAGATGTAAGATCAGGTGACCTCCCAGATTTGGCTTAATCCAAAGGAAGTGTGGAGTACACCTGACTGTTTCCCCAGCAAAGGAGCTGGGCCTTCGTATCCCCACATCAGTGTGTCGGTCATCGGCTGTGAGTCAGGGGTGGGAAGGGGCAAAATAGGAATGGAGGAGGATATAAACTTCCATGCGTTCCCACTTCTTCCAGCTGGCAGGCAGTGCCAGTGTCCAAGTGTGATCCCTAGAAGACATTTTCAGATGGGGCAGTTTAGCAGTAAAGCAAACAAAAGCTGGGGCAGAGTGCCAGGAAAAGACGCGGGGGTTTCTAGGTGGTGTATCGGGAATGCCCACTGTGGCTAGTCACCTCCCAAATGTTTTTCATGATCACACTAATGTGAGGAACCATATATGCCTTCTGAGACCAATGATGCACAATAATGTACTATAGGTCTCAAGTACTAATGTAATAAAGAAACTATTTTTTGTCCTAATCCAGTGTTTCCCCAATGAATTTAACTAATTTATCACATAATTACCATCTGGAAGAAACATATTAAAATTTTTTCCAATAAGGCCTCAAGAATTTTGAGTTATGGAGAAAAATTTTACTACATCATAGATTTTTGTTCCAAGTGATATCCAGTAGCAGCCTCTGAAGGAAGCCAGCTACCCACTAAAATTTGTGGTAAGGACTGTACATACACACACAAACATTTTAACAATAAAGGACGCCTATCAACATATTCTAACAAATGATGAAAGATTATCTCTCACTAAGGAGCCCGAGGGAATGGAACTGAAAAACGAAATTGACAGTTGATATAGCCACTGCCTGCAATTATAGTTAGAAAATGCACTCTGCCTTTTGGCTCCTTCATTCAAGACCTACATTGATAGCAAAGCAGTCCACTGTCACTCCTGGGGATATGCCACTTATTGAGGCAAAGTGCTGACCTCTACCCCTCCTCACCTCATCCCTCAGTAAAAATTTGCTTTTTATCTTTAGTTGGAATCTGAGGGAGAAACCTGGACAGGAAGAAAGAGTAATTGATGATCACTCATTTCATGCTGGGAATAATGATAATTAAATAATAATTAATACTAATAATAGATCATTGTAATAAACCTCCCACATATTTTCACCTGTGTGGCATGCCCAATGTTGGAAGCTTTATATGTATTTTTTTCATATAGTTTATACAACATCTCAAGAAGTGAGTGAGTAGCAAACTGAACCAAAGAGGTTAGGAAACTTTCTGAAAGCCACACCACTAAAAACTGATAAAGTAGAGATTCAAAACTAGGTCTTTCTGGAGTCTCTTTAGGCTAGGCTAAATGTAGTTAAAGGAGTTAAGATGAGCTTTGCCACCAACGCATAATAAACTCTTTGGAAGTACAAGTGCCCTACCTGCTCAGAGATGCAAAGCTAAAGGGAGGGGTACGGCATACAAGTGAAAAAACTGCTGTCAGTAAAATATCTTAATTAAGTACATTCATTTTAAAATCTAGAGCCTTATTCTTTTTCCCAATTAGCCATCTGAAAGAGACTGTTGACTTGCACTGGAATTAACAAATAACAAGATCGAGAGTATTCATGCACGTTATTGCTTGGCTAACACAGCCTATGGACACAGCTCTCACCTTTCTCAGAGCCAAGACACAAACATGGGCCTGTGAGTTCCTGCTGCAGAACAGTAGCAAGAGAATATCTTTCTAAAGACTCAGAAACCCTGACAATTATTTCTTCTAAAAGCTAGAAATTATAAAATCCCATTTGTTATTTTTAATAGCAAGTAGGAAAAAATGAGTTGTGTGAAAAAGAAACAGAAATCACTTGAAAGGAATAGTTAAAGACATAAAACCCACAGCATTTTGTGTAGAGATAACATAAAAATACTTTCAAAGAAACTGAAAAGAACAATAGCAGAATTAACACAGTCAAATTGCACTGATGGTGTAGAACAGAATACCTGAGTCACTCTTCCAAAGTCACTTTTCCAGAATATTCAGGGAAAAACAAGACTAAAAAAATGACAGGGAATGTGACACACGGAATCAGAAAGCAAAGATTTAATCGAAGAGCTTTTAGCGTTCCTGGGGAAAATACCAAAATAATCATAGAAGCAGTAATATGAAATTGATTTATTTTTGATTCATTACAGAACTCGGGATACACATAAAAAGAGTGTTGCTACAAGAAAAACACACACACACACAGAAAGAGATCTCCATCTAGAAAATCCTTGAATTTTCAATTTTAGTTATAACAAAAAGCAAGCTCTTATAATGCATTCAGGTGGAAAATTCTGCTTATCTCCCAAATACAAGTCATCCTAAATTTAGTCTTCTCTCTTACAACTAAATATCAAAATTAGATGCAGGAAGTCTTAGAGTTTTGACAGAGAAAAGTTTATAATTCAATATGCAGGGTCAGGCACAAATAACACCCCTTTTTATTATAAAATCTTTTATTACATAAGCATGTGATTCTGTAATATAACAATATCATGCTCAAGCATGCCATATGACATTTCAGGTGGAATGTTCAAATTAAAACTATAAATTATTACACCCATGATATTACCCTTCCAACTACACTCAAGCAGACCTTACTTCTGCTGGACCCTGTATTTTATATCCAGATGATACATATTGTATTTTATTTTTTAAATATTTTATTTATTTATTTTTAGAGAGAGGGACACGGAGGGAGAAAGAGAAGGACAGAAACATCAGTGTGTGGTTGCCTCTTGTGTGCCCCCAGTGGGGACCTGGCCCGCAACCCAGGCATGTGCCCTGAGGAAAATGAACCAGTGACCCTTTGGTTCACAGTCCAGTACTGAATCCATTGAGCCACAACAACCAGGGCCAGCTGAGATATATTTTAAATGTGAAGGTAATAATAAAGCATTTTCATTTATACTAAGATTCAAATAAAATACCTTTAAAAACTTCTTCAAAAAGTTATTTAGAGTCATATTCCAGTTCACTGTGGAAATTCTAAATAGTAGCTCAAGACTTTGGAATTTTGGGGACAAAGCTAAATAGAGTTTATTCACAACAAACACATCACCAACTCACAGTGTGAAATACCATTTTACCAAGCCACATCTGTTTGAACTGGCCATTTGATTAAACTTGTAATAAGACTGACCAGTTGCCTCCTTCTGGTTCATAAATGAAGCTTTACCTTAGAAATCCAATGTATTATTATCATTTATGATAGGCATGAATGATCCTATAATTGCATTCCTCACAAAATCCTCTAGGAATAAACTTCCCCACAGATAGTTTACCACCATTCAGAAATTTAAATAATTGTTATTATAATTATACTTAAGTATAAAAAATATACACATATATATTTTAAGTATAAAAAGTATGCATATATACACAGCTGTTTCTAAGGCATGCAAAAGAAACACATGAATTGTTAATATAGTACACGAGTGATTGAACAGTATGTACCCTTTTGCATTTTCATTTTTTCCTTTTTCTCCTCAAATGTTCTATAATGATCAGATTTACTTTAATTCACAAACTAAATTTCAAATTAAAGATAATAGGTAAACAACCACAAAAAAGTTCAATCTCTAAAAATTGAAAACAACGGACAAAAACAATGTTGGCCTTATGGTTATTTCCATAAATAATATTGGTACAGTTGGCTTTCCTTTCCCTAAATTTCACCCAGTGCAGTGGGCATGCATCTGGGGCCCTGTGGCAGGCAAGATCCTAAAGTTGTCCGCCCCTCACCCCCGAGATTACCAACTTATTCAATTTATTACCTGCTTATTCAAGCACTAGTCTAGGTATTGCTGCAAAAAGGCTTTAAATAAATACAGTTACTAATCAGTTAACTTTAAAATAGGGATATTTTTCTGGATTATCAGTGGGGGTAATGTAATCACATGAGTCCTTTAAGAGTAGAAGGGGGCAAAAGGGGAAGGTGAAGACTGATGAGAATCGGAAGGCAGAGGGAGAAATAGAATTGAGTCTACACACCCTGTAAGATGTATAAGAAAGAGGAGGTCATAAGAGAAGGAATGTGGATGACCTCTGCAACATGAGAACAACCCCTGACCACATCCAGCAAAGAAACCAGGACCACAACCCTGTAGTGGCACAAAACTGATTTCTGTAGACCAACATGATTGAGTCTGAAAGCAGATTCTTCCTCAGAGCATTCAGTAAAACTCAGGCCACTTGATACCTTGACTTAGCATTGTAATACCTTAAGGAGAGAAGCCACTCATAACTGTACTCTGACTTCTGGCCTATAGATCTACAAATAATAAGTGGGCATTTATTATATATATATGAGGGGGGACCCAAGAAATCCAAATTGTCTTCTTGGGAGGTGGGCCCCTAGTAGTACAGGCTTCCCCAATAGGTGAGTGTTCTAGGAACCCACCTGTATCAGTGTACTAGCCGGCATTGTTGTGAGAGGGTGCATTCCACTTCAGTGAATTTTGTTTGAAGACTCTTTTGATGTGTTTGCCTATTTCATGATGGGTGATTTATGAGTGCTGAGCGTTCAGCAATTTTTGACCAAAAACTACATGACCCTTATACCCCATCCTCCCTATGTACTCCATCTCTCCCCAAATGACTTTTTTTTTTGTTTGTTTCCCTGGGTGAAAATAGTCCTCAAAAGGATATGTTTTCCTGATGTGGTACAGGTGAAACAAAAATCAGCGGGAGCACTGAAAGACATCAATATCAATGAGTTCAAAAACTGTTTTGAGCAGTGGAAGTAAGTGTTGCATCAAATGGAGAGTACTTTGAAGGTGACTGAAGTTTAAACATGTAATAATAAACACAATTTTTTATAAATAAATTCTAATTTTCTTTATATATATAGACTTTTTGTCCTGTAGAGCAGTTTAACATTCACAGCAAAACTGAGTGGAAGGTATAAAAATTCCCCATGTACTGTGTGCACCACACATGCATAGTCTTCCTCATTATTCCTCATGATCAACATCTTCCACTAGAGTGGTGCATTTGTTATGACTGATGAACTTGCATTGATACATCATTATCACCCAAGTCCAAAGTTAACGTGAGGATTCACTCTCTGTGTTATGTAAATTTATAATGTGTGTCCACATTATAGCATCATACTGAATAGTTTCCCTGCCTTAAAGGTCCTCTGGGCTCTGCCTATTCATTCCTTCCTCCCCAACCAAACCCCAGCAATGGATCTTTTTCTTTTTAAGCTGTTCCATTTGTTATAACAGCAATAGAAAATTAATGCAGTCTCAATCCTTATTTGAAGGTTCCTTGGGAGCTTGTATTATTGTGCTTTACTCAGTCTTTCTCCTAAATCTTTTATTTATTATTGCCTTTTTTGGGGACTTGCTAAGGACTTTCAGGTCAATCTGATAAATGAACTTAATTTAAAGCAGACACTTAAATAAGGGTGTTGTAGTTTGGTCTAGAATGGTGACTCTTCCCAAGAAATTTAGGTATGTTATTGGCTTGAGGAAATTTTTCCACAAGCAACTCATTAACTTTTGTGTAGTAATACCTATACACTACCATGAGTACTTGTGGAGATAATTTTGATTGCTGTAGTTCTAATTGGAACTTGGAGTTTGAATTACATGACGTTTTATACCTGATATTCTCTAATATTCTGTCAAGGAAAATTTTAACTGCTCTGAGATGATCAACATACATGTTTATTGAAAAGTAACCATTATTAACAGTTTTGCCATTGCCAAATATCTTTGTTTTCTAAACTTCACTTCTAGATTGCTTTAAAAAATCACTTTATTATATTTAGAATATGGTATTATATATAGAAATCTATGTATTGTGAAAATAGAAGTATGGCTAGAAAAAGTTAAAGATGCAATACATAGGTTCAGTGGGAAAATTCTTATATTCTTGAGTTTATAGACATTGTTTTCCAGTTTTTCAAACTAATTCATTGATTAGCACTGTCACTTACTTTTCTTTAACTATTAAAATGCAGCTGCCCATAAAAACAGAGTAACTAGATTCAGGCTAAAGTCATTATCCAATTCTTTTGGCACCTTTTTGAAAGGCTAGCTTACAATAGAAGATAGAGGTAGACAAGGTTATCACTAGGATTTTCACAAGTTCTCATTTGCCCATGTTAATTGTCAGTGTGTGGTTAACGAGACCAAACACATTCTGGGCTTCTACTGTAAAGTCTTTATTTCTAGTTAATAAATTGATTCTGAATGCAACCATTGAGTTTATCATCTAAACTTTAATAACTCAGAGAAACTTTTAATTCGTTTCTCAAATCACTTGAAAACTTTAAGCCTGCTGAGCAGTTAGGGAAGCTCATCAGTTGTTGTCCCTATTGCTATGTAATGTTGTCATGTGGCTGGAAAAGAGGACAGAGCCTCCAGGAAAGAGCCCAAATGCTGTATGTTCCTTAACTGACTTTGTCCCCTTACCTCATTGATATGGCCCTCGTCTGAGTCAGACGTGAAGATCTGAGCGGCAGAAGCTAATGTTAAAGAATCAACATTACTGCACATCAGAAACAGCGAGTGCTGTGGTGCTGCCTGGAGCGGAGCAGCATCAGTGAGGGTGAAGCGCACTGGGTTCAAATTCCAACTGGATCTGAAGAGACAATGAGTACATGTTGGTCAGGAGTGGTCAATGCAGCATCTCTCCTCGGAGAGAAAGAACTGATGAGTATTTTCAAACTCCATCAGGGCCAGTGAGCAGATTTGCAGTTGCAAGTTGTGGTGGGAGTGAAAGATGATTGCAGTCTTGAGATCTGACCCTTACTGCTTCTGCCTCAGTTCCCGGCCCATGGTGGCCCATGAAAGAATGAGGATTGGATAACACCAGACCAATGCAATGGTTGTCAGAAGCCTATCCAATAAAAAAAAATTAAATTAAAAAAGGTGTGGGGGGTCGGCAAAGCAACAGTCTTTTTAAAATATTATTTTTAAGGCTAAACATAAAGAAAAACTCTCTACTAAGAATGAGAAAACTTTCAATATTCCAAAAATTTATATGGACCTTGCATATGGCAATATTTGGTAAGAGTAAAACAAATAGAAAGTGAGGAGGGAAATATGCCATTGGGCACGTTTTCTAGGTGCTCAGACAATAATGTACTAAATGAAACTTTTCTGACTTCTGATTTCCATTCTTTATAAAGAGTCAAAATCTTCAGAAGCTCTTTGTGAAATAGACAAAAAAAAAACCTCTGCAGCTTTGTCATCCCTTCCTAGATCTGATTCATAAATCTCAACTATTTTATTCTCTTGTTTCCTGACAATAGAGCTTGAATACTTAAGTTCTAACTAGTGAAAAAAAATGTTCTTAATACTGTGCTAGGTTAACATTAAATGGCTACTTAAGTATGTGCTGCATTTCCTTTAGTCACAAGGTATATATTAAAGAATACTTTCATTATTACCAATATTATATTCAGAGATAAAGAATGCTTTTTCTAAGGTGTTCATATCCCATCTCTTTTCAGCTATGCAAAGAACCACTTCCCATAAGGTTACTTGACTTATCCAAATAGTAATCTTTTTTACAGAATGCTGCAATGCTCCTAGTTATATTCTTTCCAACCAAGTCTTGCTCAAGCTCTGCAAACTGACTGTGGAAATTGAGTTGCTATCAAGTCATGCAAGTTGTTTTTTTTTAAAGAAGCTGGCATTATTATTCCATTTTTCATTAAAAGGTGATTAAATACGTAGGCTCACTGCTGCATCACACACAACAGTACGTGCATCAACAGTAGAAAGGATCATAGAACCATGACTCTCTCCAGTGCACACGAAGCTACTCTGAAACCATGTCTATGTAACAGCAGGAAAAAAAACTGATTAACTGCTTTCTTGAAATGTTTTCTGTTCTTTGATTAATTATCAACTCTTCTGATTTATTGTTTACTATTTTTTAAACTAATCAGTGTAAAGTTTATAATTATAGCTTATATTTTTTAATTAATTTTTTATTTTGAGATAATCATAGATTCACATGCAATTGTAAGAAACAATACAGGGTAAATCCATGTATCCTTTACCTAGTTTTCCTCCATAGTAACATGTTGCAAAATTATTGTGCAACATCAAGACCAGGATATTAAAATTGATAGTCAAGACATGGAACATTTCCATCACAAGGATCATTCATGTTGCCTTTGATAGGCACACCCACTTCCCTCCAGACCCACCCTTTCTTAACTTCTAGTACCCACTAATCTGTTCTCCATTCCTAAAATTTTGTCATGTTAGGAATGTTATATATGAAGTCATACATAAGTATAATCTTTTGGGATTGGTATTTTTCACTCAGCATAAATTCCTGGAGATTCACCAAGTTATTCACCAAGTTATATGCATTAGTAGTCCATTTCTTTTTGGCTGAGTAGTATTCTATGGTATGGGTTACCACAATTTGTGTAAACTATTCAACCATTAAAAAACATCAGGGTTGCTGCTACTTTTGGTTAATTCCAAATAAAGCTGTTTTAAATATGCATGCACAAGTCATTGTGTGAACTAAAGCTTGTTAGATCTTCAATCCATCTACAATTGCTTTATTTTTGCAAGGCTTAAAGTAAGAATCAAAATTTACATTTTTTTCATGATTTTTAATTGGCCATCCTTTTCACACAGTATTGCCTGAATTCAGGTGAGTATAGAGGTATGGGTCTATTTCTAGACTCATATAGACTCTATAATGTTCCATTGATCTGCCTACCTTTGTGCCAATATTACAAAAGCCTTGTTACCGTAGTGCTACAATCGGTGTTCATATTTGGTAGTTTGAATCTTCCAACTTGGTTTGTATTCTTCAAGATTGGCAGATTTATTGATTTTAGAATCAGTTTATCAATTTCTATCCAAAAAGGCTGAGATTTTGACTTCAGTTTTATTAAATCTATAGATCAGTATGGGGAGATTCACTTACTTTCAACTTTGAGTTTTCTAATAACTAATATGGTATGGTATATCTGTTTACTTAGATTTTGTTAATTGTTTTTAATAATATTGGTAGAGTTTTATCAAATGCTTTTCTACATCTATTGTGATGATCATTAGATATTTTTCTCTTTTTACAGTCAATATGATACATGATATAGATTAACTTTCAGATGTTGAGGTCACCTTGATTCCTGTAGTCAATTATTTATGATGTGTAATTATTTTTACACATCATTGGAACTAATTTGATAATATTATTATTATAATTTATTGTATCAATGTTTATAAGAGAAATTGGACTGTAGGTTTGTCAGGTATTGGTGTCAACATTATTCTTGCTTGGTGAAAAAAAATAGTGAAATATCCCTTCTTTTTCCTAAAAGAGTTTGTTCAAGATGTATAGGATTAGTGTTACCCCTTTCCTAAATTTTTGTTAGGGAACATTTTCTTCATCACAAGAAATTAATAATAAATTCAATATATAATAGATACAGGAATTTTCAGATCTTTTTACTATATGAGTTTTGATATAATATGTGTCTAAGAAATTTGTCTATTTTGCCTAAAGTGCTGAATAAATGCTTCTTATGTCTTTAGGACCCTTTACAAATTCAATATTGGCAGTGTGTTTCTCTCTCAATCTTGTGTTTTTTAATTTTCCCCTTTAGACATTCTTGATGTATGTTTGTTTTCCATTTCACTTTTTTCTAATTTTATCTTTATTATTCCAGTCTATCTACTTCATGCAGGTTACTTTTGCTGTAGTTTCTTGAAAAGCAATATTGGATATTGATTTTTAACCTTCTGATGAAGTATGTCTTTAAAACTGCATTTCCCTGTAAGCCCTGTTTTAAGCTACATTCCATTCATTTTGATAAATTGCTTATTATTATTATTTTAAATATTCTCTAATTCTTATTCTGATTTGTTTTTTATTCGATAAATTTCCTAAAAATATATTATTTAATGTTTCTGCAGTTTGGACTTGTTAGTGAATTTTTAAATGATGTTCAATTTGATTCCACTGTGGCTAGAAAGTAGACCATGACTATTTCAATTTTGAGAATTGTTGAGACATATCCTGAGCTAGCATATGGTTAATTTTGTCCAGGGTTTTGTGAGTTCTTGAAAAGAATATGAATCCTGTTATTGTTGGGTGCAGTGTTCTAATTATATTTTTATAAATTGCTTTACAGATAATCTGCTTATTTTTAAACAGGATTCCAAAAGGCAATATTTCATGATGAAATCTATATTCTTTTCATTTAGCTATGTGACATTGAATAATAAGGAGATGATATTCATCCAAAAGTGCCTTCTTTTAATGTGAGAATGTTATTGACTCCATTTCTCAGAAGAAATTCCTTCCTCTATATCCTAAAGGTTTCTTCCTAGCAATTTAATGTAAATCTTTACATCTTTACAAATGGGGTTATAGGTTGGATTCGTTTTTTAAAGTGTCATTTTGAGAATAAATGCAAAAGTGCCATTCCTTATAAAAAGAGAGAAGTAAAAAAAGCTAAAACATTTTTAAAAGGAAAATCTATCTTTCATCTCATTGTCACTATTGATAGTACAGTCTACATGATGAAGTGCAAAGTTGAAAGCGGAATAATCCATATTTACCCTTTGTTTGTGCCATTGCATAAAAAAGTGGAAATAAAGAAGGTCAGTACCTCTCTGTGGGAACATGACCTTGCTCTTTCTTTACCTGACTGCCTGCTGAATTCTGAGAGCACATTGCTAGTGATACAAGAGCTTGCTGTTATCTTCTCTTAAATATCTACATATCATAGAGCAACTAAGAAGCCTGATGGGATCATGTTCCCCTGACAATTCTGTAAGTGTTAAAATTGTTTATGCCACTGATTTGGGGGCTTCTATTCTTTTTCTAAACTTGTTTTCCTACTTACCACACTTTCCCCTCATATATATGACACTTTTTCTATTCTTTGTTACTTAGTGAAATGGAGCATGTTTATGCTTCCCTATGGAGGGCATACTGCCCCCTCCATCCCCGCAACACACAGTCAGCTATAATCTATCACTACATTATAAGATTTCCATTATTTTTACACTGTGTTAACTTCAAGTGCCTTGAGCTGAGTTTTTGTACCATGGGACCAAAAGAAGTACAGTTTGTGAAAGTGAACTTATCATCAAAGCTGTATATCTATAATTTAATAGACGTTAAGTAGATAGAATAAACACCTGCTTGTTCATTCAGGTGTTTGTGAGATTTCCCAGGGAATTTTACAAGTTATGCCATTTTAATGAAACCCATCATATCTAATGTTCGAGGGAGAATAAACTAGATTCTCTTTGGAAAAATCAGTAATGATAAATACAGGAAGATGAGACATTTTGCCATAAATAAGATTTCAATGAAGTTTTTTAAGACCTCACTTTCTAACTTTCTAACTTGCCTCATTCCCATCTCTTTGGACTCTTTCTTTTTATTGTATTTACCTGACCTTAATAATGCTTCATTTTCATGAACTTGATGACATTTAATTTTTTTTGTAGAAAGTCCAGTAACTGGCCTTATTAATTTCAGATAATATAATAGTTAATTAAAACCCTGGTAAAAGCCATTAAATTAAGCTCATGAACTTCATTTTCCTTCCGAGAATCAAAGCCAGACCACAGGAACTTGTAATATACTGTAGGAGAGGCTGCTAGGTTCATTCCTGTTGACATTTCGTCCCAGGCTCTTAACCATATGTCCCAATACTATGCATTTCAAGGCTTTATAGACCATGGTTCACAGTCTGAAGGTGAACTCTTTGGGATTTTGCTATTAAGTGTACTGGCTCTTAAAAATGTCAATGATTAAATTAGACATCAACCATGACAACTGCTATTTTCTTAAGTAAATCAAAAATATTTAATTTTTCCTCATTAAACATAACTGTATATATTATCAACAAGACATAGAGAAGACACAAACCATCATCATACTAGAATAAGAAAAAAAATTTGGGCCTGGCTGGCATAGCTCAGTGGATTGAGCACAGGCTGTGAACCAAAGCATCGCAGGTTCGATTCCCAGTCAGGGCACATGCCTGGGTTGCAGGCCACGGCCCCCAGCAACCACACATTGATGTTTCTCTCTCTCTCTCTCTTTCTCCCTCCCTTCCCTCTCTAAAAATAACTAAATAAATTTTTTTTTTAATTTGGTTCCATTATGCAACAGGGCTGACTTAACTCAAAACTCAAGTACTATCTTTACTATATGTTCTCTTAATCCTTGTCTCTGCTTTTCTGCATATTACCAGTACTACAGCCAACTGCTTGCCATGCTTTAAAAGAAAGACTTCTATTTCCTTTTCTTTCCTTTGCCCTCAGTCTCTCCTTCCTGTTTTTGTTTCCTTTTATCTTTTTCTTCTCTCCTATGCAGTCATTACATTAATTAGACTGCTTATCAGAGTTGGCACTAAGTTATTCTGGTGCTTAAGTGACAAAGTGAATAATTTTAGGCATAATAGAACAATTTATATAAGTTTTGTAGTGCATCTATTTGTTTTTAAAGGTAAAGTAGAATGTGGAGGGGCACAAGACTGAGCGAACTGGCCTTGATCCAGCCCTGATATTATTTAGCTGAGTAACAATATCTAAGTTTATAAAATCCTTGTCTTGCAAAATTGAGACACGTTTCTACTTCCTTGGGTTGGTGTAAATATCAAAGGGAAGATTTCATGCAAATTTAAAAACTGTTATTACTATTATCTCTTAAAAGTGGTTAAAAAAGAGCATCAGTAGAGAGGAAGAGTTGTTGAATGTTTATGCAATTATAATTTGTGAACATTCAAATAATGTAATGAGAAAATTTACAGATTACCAATTACAAGTTTAATACTACTGGCTAACTGAATATGTGTGGGTGTGTAAATACATTAATTATATATAGTTGAATTTACCATATGCAGCATATTGCTAATCATGTCTGATAGGAAAAAAGATACCTCCCAAATAAAAATTTCTTTAATGTGGCCTTCACCTTGAGCCTCGTTTTCCCTAGTGCTGTAGTCTATTTTGGCAAATGCATGCAGATGACTAAAAGGACTGTGCCACAATTCTTATGTAGAAGTAGGGCAGGCTATTTTCACCTGGAAGTAAGGCAGGCTGCGTCACCTAGCAGGTAAGGACATGTGATGCAGCATCAGATGGTCACAGCTCCGCCGCTCGCTAACTGTGTGAATTTCACAGGCTATTTAAACATTATCAGCCCCCACTTTCTTCACCTACAAAATGGGAATAGAATAGTAGCTATCTCTCAGAGTTGCTATGAAAATTGAGTTAGTTATTGTGCAGCACTTAGAACAATTTCTGTCAAGCAGTAAAGCTCAATACATGTTAATTATTACCATTCTCAGATGTTCAACTTAGGTCTTAATTCTTTAGAATATAGGACTCTTTTACTCAGTTTTCTACTCTCCTGCCTCTTCCCTGTCCAAAGTATTTATTTTGCTCTCATCCTCCTCTTTCTGTCTTTCCTGGAAACAGATGATATCTTGATTATAGTAACTGAAAAGCAAGATTCCCTTTACCTCACCAGGCCACAAGTGGGAGCTGAACTGTGTAGGTATGGATATGAGCAAATTTCAGGTCTATTAATGTTTTATGTAGTGTTAGATACATTTATAGACCCATTTCATTTATTTGAAATGTCCTGCTAAGGTGAGTTAAAGGTTACAAATGATGCTCACAGTCCTCTCCTCAAGCACCTTGCAAAAATGATAGCTTCTGAGAAAGCTTCTCCAGGTGTTGTGTGACTGCCTAGATATTCTGGACAACCATTTTTTTGTGAGGCACATAGTAACAATTCTGATAATAGCGGTCATCCCCACCTTGCTGACTCTTCCATTCCTCCTACCATTTACTTTTTTTTCTTAAACCCTGTGTTACCTTCTAACCTACTATATATTTTGCTTATTTATTTAATTTTTTTACTTTTCCCTACTAGAATATAGTCATCATGAAAACAGTAATTTATATCAGTTTTCTTCACTAATGTATTTCCAGAACCTGGAAAAGTGTCTGGCACATCATGGGCATATTAAGTTGAAATCAACAAAAAATGTTTATTTTTTATAAGAAATTCGTGCTTTCTTGTCTCATCCCACATAAGAATATTATTCACTTATGCACTTAGCATTATTCAAAATTTTCTATTGGGTGTGCAGTTGATTCCTCAAACTCAACATGGCCAATGGAACTCTTGATCTTCTCTGCAAACTTCACTTACATCTTCCCAGTTCCAGTTTAAGTCAACCCATTCTTCCGGTTGCTGGGATAAAAACTCTAGAGCCATCTTGGACTCCTCTCTTCTCTCACACCATATACTGCTTCCAAAAGCATATTCTGCTGACTCTTTCTTCAAAATATTTCTACATTGTAAGCACGCATCATCACCTCTACTGTTATGATACCGTGGCCTGCATCTTCTCTTGTCTGGGTTATCTCAGAACACTCCTAACTGGCCTCCCTGCTTCCACCATTTTTCCTGGACAGACTTAGCTGTGGGATTAATTCATTTTATTCACAATAAAACCCTAAGCCCTGCCAAGATCAGTGTCAGTGCTTGAATCATACCCTACCAAATTCATCACTCACTTAACTCCCAGCTACATCGGACCCTCTACTATTCTTGGATCCTACCAACCATGCTCCACCTCAGGGCTGTTTTATTGTATTCTCTGTTTGTGTGAAATTGTCTTCTTCCTGATACTACAGGGAATTTCTTCTGATTTAGCTGGGAGATCTTACAAACAATTTTACCTATGGCTTTTAGATAATACATTTTCTTTATTTGCAAAGTGAAACAAAAATTCCCTTTATATTTTTATAGTCTTGCAGCAATAATAAGCTTGAATAATGGTTAGGTTAGATATTATTCAGACTCTAAACTTGCACTATAGAAAGCTATAAATGATTATGCAAAAAAAGAGGCTCAAATGGCCAAATATGTCATGCATAAAGTAAACCAAGTGTAAAGAAAATCCATATTGACTTGGAATTTACTAACTGCATCTGTGTTTTTTACATTTGAAATAATGTCTGCCTATTAAAAGCACACACTAGCTCCTCTGGATTGCTTTTTTTGTATTTCTTTATTAATTATTGGACAATTGACTACTAAAGTGTAGAACTTATTAAATGTTTTCTGTAGTTATTTGCCAGTAAAAATTGGTATCTATGGAAGATGCTATTTTGCAGCTGGTGTAGACATGGGCAGACTTACAATTTCAGGGTCTGTGAGAGCTTTATGATTATAGTGCAATATACTGTTGAGAGTCCTCTCTAGTCTGGATTTGACATCCAGTTAACCGCTTAGTACCAGTAAACCCACAGAACTTGTTTAATCTCTGTCAGGTTCTTCATCTACAAAATACAGTTAATTATAGTACATTTGTCAGAGCATTGTTAAAAAGATTGGGTCTGGGTTAATAAATGTAATTCTGTTACAACAGTGCTCCCTTACAGAAATATGTACTCAAATGGTATCTATTAAAATGTTGCAGCTCCTTTCCTCTTGTAAATACTTTGCATGTATGTGTGTGTGGTGACAACATGTGGGAGTCTGATAAATTCTTGATCCTTCTCACAAAAATTGTTCTTAAATATACACGCACAGAATTTTACATAAAGTTCCATGAGTTTGCAAATGTCCACAAAGCTCACTCCTGGATCACTAGGTGTCCTTACGTCTCTTGTTAAAATGTTCTGCTTAAGATGATAAATTTTAGTCCAGCCATATTAATAACCACATTAAACACAAATAGTCTAAACATAGTTAAAACACAGATATTTCCATATTGGGTAAAAAGCAAAATCTAAGTATATTCCACCTAAAGGAAACTCATTTTAAATATTAAAACACAGATCAATTAAATTGAAGGGAATGGAAAAAGTTATATAATATATATGGGAAAGTTTAATTCAACGGGTGTGGGTTGTTCAAACCTGTACATTCCAAAGAAAGCTTTGTTTTCATGATTGACATTTGGCTGGCTCCTGGAACCTGCTCTTGGAATGTTTTGTCTAAAAGGGTGTATTTCTAGGCCTAAGACCTTGTGTCATGCTTAATTAGTTTGTTCAGATATTTTATGCTAATGATGGAATTTATAGTGAATATTTACTTTTGCTCTTGGGTTCTGGATCAGGACTAAAATCAGTCACATAGGTGCTACACATCCACATGACAAACATCCAATAAAATCTTGAAAAAATTGGTTGTATGAGCTTTTCTGATTGGCAACTCTTTGTCCCTGTCATTAGACACCTTTCCTGGAAGAAGTAAACGTGTCCTGTGTGAATCACTGGGAGGGGTCACCTTGAAGCTTGCTCCAGGTTTCCTTTGGACATCACTTACTGTGCCTTTTCTCTTCCCTTCCCTTTCCTTACTCTGCATTTTTTAGTAAAAAATCATAATTATGATCACAAAAACCTATGGGTTCTGTGGGTCCATCTGGTTAATCATTGAGCCTATCTTGGGAACCCAATACACCATGCATTCTCTAATCAAAAGAAAGCTGGGTTTTCCATATATTATCAAAGAAAGTAGACTTTGGAATAAAAATGATTAAGGAGAACAAAGGTCATTACATAGAGACCAAGGTGCAGTTTCACAGAAAGACACAATCTTAGATGTGTACATACCTAACACCTGGGTTTTAAAATAAATGAAGTAAAAATTAATAGACCTGAAAAGGGAAATCTGCAATCCACAATTATAGTTGGAGACTTCAACATCCCTCTCCTAGTTGAAGGATGCAAGATTAATAACTGAAAATCTATTTTATTTCTATATGATAAATATGAACAATTGGAATATGAAACTAAAAAAGTCTTTAAAATTCTAATATCTGAATGTTGAACACTACAAATTACTGAATAACATAAATAAAAAGCCCTAAATATATCACATTCCTGGATACCGTGTTCCAGGATTGACTCAATATTGTTAAGATGTCAGTCCACCTCAGTTTCATCTAAAATTTAATCTAATTTTAAAGGAAATCACAGAAGGTTGTTTTTCATTTTGTTTTATTTTTCTGGAGTAATCAACAAGTTGATTCTAAAATTTATATGGCAAAGAAAGAGACTAAATTATCCAGACCATTGAGACAAAGTAAAGAAATTTAGAAAGACCCACATTACCCAATAATGACGACTTACTATAAGATATTCTATTTAAGACCCTTCCTCCCTGCAGTAGACACCTGAGAATTGCATTTTTATGACTACCAAGATGGAAGTACTCATTTATCTCTGTTTCCTCCCAAAATCTACTGATAGGATGGTAAATAAATAAAAAGGCAAAATCCTACAATAAAGAGATGGTAGGAAAGGATGATTTATGTCAACAACATTTAGAACTAGAATGATTATAAATGTTTAAGAAGAGCAGTTAAATCTATCCACCCCTTCCTTATCCCAAATAGCCATGAAGTCTCACTCTTCTGAGCCTCAGCAGCAGATATTACTTGCTGGAGAACCAGGAACTGAACAAACTGACTCTAGACTTAGGGACATCTGGATCACTTTCAGAATCTACTCTCAAATAAGTCTACTTACTGAGAGGTGAGACACCCTCCAACTTTCTCTTCACAGATCCTAGCATTCTAGCAACAATGCTTAACCCTTATCCCATCCCAACTTGTAACTGAGAAATTTCTTTCAGATGAAAGTGATTGGTTACAAGAGAAAAGATCTCCAAAGACAGTTAAGTGAATCTTCAGATAATAGAAACTAACATTTCTGAAACAATATTTAAGAAAATTTCCCAAATGGAAGGGGAAAAATCAAACCTAGGACAATAAAAAAATAACACTGTGGTATTGATGAAAGTATACATACACAAATCAATGGAATAGGTCTCATAAACAGACCCTTATAAATAGAGTCAACTGATTTTTGACAAAAATGGAAAAGTAATATAATGGAAAATGATAGTATATTTAACAAATGCTATTGGGAAAATTAGACCACCATTTTCCAAAAATTGAACTTCAATATATAACTTACACAGAAGTTCAAAATCAAAATAAAGAAGAAAACAGCTACATTTACCCATTTCCTAATTGGTAATTAAAAGTTCTACAACCAATTCCACTGAGAATGGGGAAGATACTTTCTCTCCTTCAGTAATAAGCAATTCTTGAACACCAGATAAATGTTCTATGATTCAACTCAATTCCGACACTACCTATCTGGAGATAGCCTCAGATGTCACAGGGTAAGGGTTCAGTTCTGCAAGACTGCCCCCTCCTCCCACTTCAGAAGTCAGTCCAAGTCCAAGTTTTTACCTGTGCTTCTGACAGAGGCTACAGATTGGAGATTCCAAAACTACCTTCTTGGGTTCCATTAATTTGCTAGAGCTGTTACAGTACAAAAGTGGGGGGGCAGGGGCAGCCGAGGCAATATACTATTATCTGAAAGGAACCCCCCAGATTTGTTATGTCCGCTACCAGAGGAAAGACATCTCTCAATGCCAGAGATTCGTGAAAAGGAAAGGAATTTGTTATCATTTAAAATAATACAAACTAAAGTTCCCCACAAATACACACAGTCCTCCCAGCACCCTCCACGTGGCAAAAGGGAGCACTTCCAAAGCCTTGTGTTTCTGACTCTCACCCAAGCCGCATGGTCCCAACCAAGACACCAAAGCTGCATGGTCCTAAACAGACGTGTGATCCCAAAAAGAGAGCTGTCCAATGGCTGCTGTGCCTCCATTTAAATTCCAGCGCTAATCTTCCTCTGCAGCCCCATTTCCAGCTCCTCCCACAATTGGCCACAGCTGCCAGCAATCCGGGAAGGTGTGGTCCTGTGGTGTGGAGCCAGTTATCTCCAAGCTCTTCTGGGCCCTATTACAAATCCCTATTTGGGGCTCCCCTTTTGGCTGCACCCTGTTACAGAGCTACTCACAAAACTCAAAGAAACATTTCACTACTAGATCATACATTTATAATAAAGGATATAACTTAGGAACAGACAGATGGAAAAATGCTTAGGGCAAGGTATGGTGAAAGGACATGAAAATACTATACTCTTTCCCAGCACCCACTATTCCCAAATGTCCATGTGTTCCCCAACCAGAAAGCTCTTTGAACTCCATCCTTTTGGGTTTTCATGGAGGCTTCATTACATAGGCATGATTAATTGAATCACTGACCAATGGCTATTTATATACCTCTAACCCCTCTCCCCTTCTTGAAAGTTGCGCTCTGTTGGGTCTGATAGTAACCAGCCCCTATCCTTAGGTTAATAATTTGCATTCCAAAAGTTACTTCATTAACACAGGAAATGACACCGTTATTACTCTCCTGGGTTAGGAAATTCCAATGGTTTTAGGAGTCTGGTAGGAACAGGACAAAAAACAAATAAATATTTATTATATATCACAATATCATAGCAAGGCAATTGAATGAATTGTATTGATAATGCTATGTGCTGAATTTAGATCCTGCTTTCAATAAGTTTGCTTATCTGTAAAGTGAGAGGTGGGATAGATTAAACCCTATGGCCTTTCAGTCTTTAACATTTTGTGAAACATTACATGCAGGGTGGGGCAAAAGTAGGTTTACAGTTGTGAGTATGTAAAACACAGAGTATATTCTTGTATTATTATTATTTATTAATAATTGTATTATCTTCCATATGAACAACTGCAAATCTGGTTTTGCTTTGCCCTGTATGAATGTTATTGCAAGAGGTTATGTTGATTTATTTTGTTCAATGTATTTAGATTTAAGTTTTTTCAAACTTAACATGTAATTTGGTATATTTGCAAATTTTTCTGAGTCAAGGGCTTTGGAAAGATCCTCATCAGATGGTTGAACCTATTATTCTTAGCTTTCTTGTTTATGCTATTGTTCTCATGGGTCCAGATATATTTTGTTTATTATCAATGATGACAGTTCCATTTTTAAGCAGTTCTGTTTTCATGCCTCTACTTCAAGGATGTACTCTGGAGCCAGCCTACCTTTGGCTTCCTGTTTTATGCACCATCTGGAAACTTCAGCTAGTTAGAATTTTAACCTTCACTATTTAGAAATAATTGCTCATGTAAACTATATAATGACCACCAATATTGAGGAAATATTTTTATCACACATTCTTCTGCAAGAAGAAGGGGCAGAATAGGTACTTTTAAATAGCCATATATGATTTTAATGTGATACAGAGCATAGGTCCCCTGAAAATATAGGAACCCCTCAATCCCGGAAAAAAGGCAAGGGTGTAGAAAATGCTGACAGAGCAGAAAATACAGTGTTTGAGGCCCATCGAATAACAAAGGCAGATTAACAGGAGGAGCTGCAGAACAAGGTCACTGCCCAGGGCAAATTGTATCCTTGACTGAGAATATGCACTGCAGAGTGACTCAGCAGAATGACTCATGACATTGCTGTGAGGGGGGAAGCTCATACAGTGCCTGCATGAGCTGAGAGCTGTGGGGGCCAATGCCCACTTTGGATGCCTGTGTGTGGCTGTAAACTCTTGCCTCACAAAATGTGTCAGCTGAATGAGAGTCAAAGACACTGGGAGCTGACAAAAATGGTAGCCACTAATGCACCATAGGAAGAGCTGGACATTTTGCCATGCAGAAAGTTTTGAGCCAAGTATTTAAAATTAGAGCTGGCCAAGAAACATGAGGCCTGAAGGTCAAGAGATTGGAAGAAGATGTGACAGAGCTGGTGACACTGTAGGGGACCTGCGTGGCCAAGCACACAGATACACTGATGAGCTGATGACTGGAATATAAAGGAGAAATGGACACTGGGAGGAGGAGGACTCAAGCTGGTACCCATAGATTCATGAAAGATGTTTGGAGCTGAACTGTGACTGAGAATGCTGAGCTGCAGATTTCTACATTTCTGAAGGATGGTACTTTTGAATGGCATTTTCTGAAACTGGTCTGGGTTTGCAAATGGAGGCAAGGCTATTCATTTTCAGGTCTTTTTAAGGGGAGTAGTACTTAATGGTAGAAGCTTCTCTCTCTCTCTCTCAGTCTTCTCTCTCTCTCTCTCCTCTCTCTCATACTTCTAGTACAGAGAATTTGCTCTCTTGGTACAGAGGATTTTGGTATGGAATTTTGGAGCTTGGTGCAAGCTCTGGGCTTTTGGCATTTGAACATCCTCGGCCTGTGGTCCTGCTCCCCACACAGATGAGAGTGCTCTAGGGACCAGGAGATGTTCCCTAGAAGGAACATCTAGGGAACCTTGGTGGGGGCCCACCAAGGGCTCAGACCCAACATGGATAGAAGCCCACTCGTGGAGGCAGGGTCCCATGCTGGGGCATGTGCCTTGCTGGGCTCCAGCCTCTGGGACAGTGCAGCACAGCACATGGTTCCAGGACTGCTACATAGAGACAGAGCAGTACACCCCAGATCCTGAAGGGGAGAGCAGCTGCGAGAAGATGGCGACCCTGAAACCCATGAGTGCACTTTCCAGAGAGGATGGAGGTCTGTCTGTGTGACTGTCTTATGGACAGATAAGAAAATGAGGAATTTCTGACATGGTTTTGGCTTGTAGCCTTTTGGGGAGCAAGGGAAGCTCTGGGTCTCCTAGGAGAGAAGGGCTCTGAGCAGGAGTGATCTCAGCCTTACCAAGGTTGGAACCCCATTAGTAAAAAAAACCTCTTTCCTTCAACACAGAATGTTGAGTCATATAAAAAGGCATCAAGTGACCAAAACCCATTTTCTACCATTACATGTTCTTTTGTCCAAAGCCTTTTTTCTAGGGACAACACATTTACATTTCTGGTAATAATGAATAATTGGTTTTTAATGATTCCTGTAATTTCCCACTGAAAAGTTTATTTTGAATGTGAAAAAGTATTTCATCAGCAACAACAAAAATTGTAAATTTTTTTTTAACTTGGCTAGAAGATGACATGAAAAGGAAAGAAGAAGAAATTGCTACTATATGTAAACCCTATTATTAAAAATATTAAAGTGACATGTGCAGACAACCTGATTAGAGGTTCTCTAATCAGTGCCTAATTTGTTTTCAGACACTGTCCCCCAACTAGTGTGACATTGGACAATTAGCTTATCACCTGTAAAACAATGGTGGTTAAAGAGACTCTTAGAAGAATTGAGTTCTTGGACAATTCTTCTAGTTTAATACAATCCTAGCATGTGAGAAACTAAATGGTACCTATTATTGTTGTAGCTGGGAAGCCTATGCTGATGAAAATTAATGAGGCCGCTACCAAGCCATTTATTAATATATTTCCTTTGAGGTAGTTATTGTCCTACTTTTGGAGAGATGGTATCCTGTCACCTTGTCACCTTACTACCATTTGAATAACAACTATTTCAAGTAATTTAACCTGTTTATGGAAGTGTACTGAAACATTTTAAATTGTACCCCTAAGAGGTAACACTAAATGGATACAAAAGGGACATAAGGTTCTCTCTCTCTCTGTCTCAGTGTGTATGTGGGGTGGGGATTGAGGGTGTGTAATAAAGCAAGAATAATTTATTAACCTTTTTGTGATTAATAAAATAAAGAGGTATCTGTTTTATTATTTTTTACTCAAAATAGATCTCTCCAAACCTCATGCACCTAATTATTTAGCTGATACTGTAGTTCCCCTTTATCCACAGTTTCACTTTCTGCATTTTCAGTTATGAGAGGTAAACTGTGGTTCAAAAATATTAAATGGAAGCCCTGGCTGGTGTAGCTCAGTGGATTGAGCACAGGCTGCAAACCAAAGCATCGCAGGTTCAATTCCCAGTCAGGGCACATGCCTGGGTCGCAGGCCATGTCCCCCAGCAACCACACATTGATGTTTCTCTCTCTCTCTCTCTCTCTTCCTCCCTCCCTTCTCTCTCTAAAAATAAATAAATAAAACCTTTAAAAAATCTTAAAAAAATGAAAAATAAAATCTTTAAAAAATATTAAATGGAAGATTCCAGAAATAATTGATACATTTGGAATTATACATTCTGAGTAGTGTGATGAAATCTTCCGCTATCCCGACCCATCCAGCTGTGGATGCAGATTTGTTTTGTGTCCAGCGCATCCATGTTTATATGCTCCCTGTACATCAGTCACTCAGTAGCCATCTGCGTTGTCAGATTGACTGCCATTGTATCACAGTGCTTGTTTTCAAGTAACTCTCATTTCACATAATAATGGCCCCAAAGTCTAAGGGTAATGCTGCTGGTAATTTGGACATGCCAAAGAGAAGATATAAAGTGTATGTATGTATGTATATATAAGAAAAACATAGGTTATACAGGTTTTGGCATCTGTGGTTTCAGGCATCCACCGGGAGTCTTGGAATATATACCCATATCCATCCCCCCTGTGGATGAGGGGGACACTACTGGATCCTCTTCCTCAAAGCTAGTGATACAACAAAAGGAGAGTGCACCGTCTAATTTCTCGGTGTATCTGGGCACCTATTCCTACCTCCCTGGCTCAGGACAAGCCCTCTAGTGCATATATATAACACTTTACAGGCACTGGTACCCTCCAAGCCAGAGGTGCAACTTTGACATTATGCACTTCATTTCTCAAATTGCTTGAATTGTGGTTCACTCTTGCTTTTCAATTTTACCAGAAGTCCTGCTTTTTGCATATGAGATTTGATGCTGTTTCCACAGCTTACTGTTTGGGGTAGAAAGAAGACCGCTTTCATGCTTAGTAAATTCAGGGATCAATCTGGAGTGTTTGCTTAAATATGACTTGATTAGTGAGGTTTTTAGTTGAGTTCTACACAGTTCCGTGTTTGCTTTATGCAGTTCTAGAGGATACTGTTGTAGAGCTTAAATGCACATTGCTGTCCAGGGTTCTTATTTCATTTGATCACATTCTCATATCTGCACTGGAGTACAGTAAGAAGTATTTAAGACATTTCTTTTCAAATCACTAATAAAAACATGAACTTTCAAGATGGTTTTCTGAAGGAACTCATTATAATTGTTTGATATTATAGTTAAATGATTTTTTTGTTTATTTAATAGCTTCATTTAGCTCATAACTTTACAATTCATTAAAAATCATTTTGAACTACTTCTTGGTGAGTCTGTGAAAAAAATCAAAACATGGCAAAATAGCCAATAAAATATATTTGTGATGATTACATATGAGAAAAGTACTCTAAAATGCAATTAAAAAGTCTGATCAGCCCTTTCAGTCTTCATGTGTAACAGTGAACGGGACATAGACCCAGGAGTATACTATGGTCTTCCTTGAAGTCATCTATTTGCAGATATGGGTTAAAGTTGATTAATATAATAATCTCTACTATTAATTTAAAATTAAAGTAACTTAAATTGAAATAATTTATATATGTCTGATTATATGCAAAAATTGTTATTTCATTTTAGTAAATAATTTTCTCCTACTAAGTTGTAAGCTCAGTGAAGGTAGAAGTTTCTGTCTAATGTAGTAAATGCCATTTTTGAGTATCCAGAACAGTTTCTGGCCCATAGTAGGTGCTTAATTAATGTCTTTCTGTGTAGAAATGATATAATATTTAAGATCCACGATGGTTTGGTTCTTGTTTTTTTTTTTCTTTATGTTTGTTTCTTCACATAAGGGCCATAGCAGGTGCTCAATATGTGGCAGCCCCCTTGGGGTCTACCCGCAGGTATATGCAGCTGCCATTCAGGTCTTCACGTGGCAGTTGACTGGCTAATGTTTCTGAAACTTAGCCAGATTTATGGAGTTTATATTTTTAAAAAATCCACTTTTTTTTCCAAGGTGGTAATACATCTAACAGATAAAATAAGTTACTGTGACAAGGATAAGCCCAGGATAACTGAAGAAATAAGTAAAATATTGTTTGTCAATTCTCAGGCACTATTTCACCAAAAATTGTAGGTTGTTAAAGAAAAATTATTGTTTCAGAATTTTCATACCAGGCATGTAATATCATCTTGTTTGTCAATAGAAAAAATTTCCCCCTAAGAGATGTGCTAAAATTCCTTCAATTTAATCATTACTCAGAAGATACAGATTTTATTTCAGAATGCCAAAAAATACTTTTTCATATTGAGAAACTTTTCTACATACAACTAACTTAAAATGATCACTCCTGTTTTGAATATTTAGATAGAGAAACTATACCCAATAATATACACTGAGTCTTTAAAATTATTTTCTCTCTGAAAAAATTATAAAGTATTTCACATCAATATCCTATATTTACTCTTCTTCCGTCAGACTGATGTTTTGAAACACACTGAAAGTCTTTGCCCTGTGCATGCTATTCCACTGTATCATATATAAATATTATTTTTATATTTCTCTCTCCACAGAATCTCTCAAATCCATATATATTTTTATCTGTTCCAATTGTTTTTGACACAGTTCACACCACCCTTCCTTACCTCTTTTAGTAACCCTCGACTTTTCTTTCTTAGTCTCTAGGTCCATTGGCGTCTTTTTCACCCTGACACTCATGCTTCAATACTCCATGTATCCATTCTCCTTCTGTGTCCATCTTGTTTACACTATAACCATTGTGATCTTTTGAAAAGGTAAATTGCATTTTGTTAGTTCCTTGAGTATATCTTTCCAGGTAACCCCCTTTGCACTGAGAATGAAATACAAACTCCTCAGCAAAGCCAGGCTGATTAGGAATAGGAGTCTCTGCCCACCCAGAATTGATGCCCTTCCTCTCTCATTCCTTGTGTTCCAGCTTAGACTTCACAATGAGTCTAACAACACGCATTTTATAGATGAGCAAATGAAATCCTAGGTAGATTACATTTATCCAAGATTACACATCTATTCAATGACAGAATGGTAACTCAATCAAAGTCTATTTGACTCCAGAGAATATACTGTTATTTAATGCTACAGAAATTATGTTTTTTTTCTCCTATAGAACCTCCTTTGATGCTTTATTTTTATTTTTTAAGTTAAAAATTCCTTATTTTTTTTATTCCTGGTATCATTACCACAATTTATAGGGCAATATACCTGATGTAATGAAAAGAAAAAGAAAAAGACAAAGCTATAACAGATAAAAGACCTCGGGACCATATATCTGATTGACACTACATGGCATTAATCCACAGCTGCACTGTTTGCAAACGGTGGCCATGACAGCCCTGAACAAGACGGGCTTCCTGTTTAAGCTGCAGTAACTTTTCTGCCAATGGATCATTGTTCCTTCTGTGACATAATTTTTACAGTTCCTCTAATGCATTTGGGACGACTCTCTCAAAGTAACCTGCAGCTTTCCTGACAACTTCTCACTCTCTCCCCTGCTAAGAACTATAGGCCTTTTCTGCTGAGTTTTTAGGACCTTCAGCTACCATATCTACCACTTCCACCACCAGATCCATAACCACCACCATAGGGGCTGCCTGAGCTTCTTCCTCCAAAACTTCCCCCCTCCTGGATTCCTAATTTGACTGCTGTTGTCCATTATAATTTCCAAAATCATTATAGTTCCCGCCGCCACTGTAGTTACCATCAAAATTCCCCGCTTTGTTGTAACCATCATAACCTCCACCACCGCCACCATATCTACCACCCTGGTTTTCATGTCATGGTTCTCCACCGCCACCATAGCCTTCTCTACTACTATAACTAGGACCACTGCCATAGTTGCCACCATCACCTCCAAATCCATGATATCCACCATCTCTCCCTCCATAACTACCTCTGCTGCCACCTCCACCAGAGCCTCCTCTTCCACCAAAGTTTCCACCACAGCCGAAATTACCTCCACCAGTTCCAAAAAAATTTGCACTCCAGGAAGAATTTGTAGTTTTACTAGTAATTGTAAAATAACATTGCTAATTATAATTATATCTTTCATTTCAAGTTGTAAATTTTACCAGGCATATCTTAATTTAATTTTTGATACAATGCCTAGGACATAATAGGCAATAACAAACAATTATTAAGTAATTAATTTATTATCCTGGGCTATAATTAATAGAGCAGAAGCACTATGGGTCTGTTGTGAAGATTTAAATAAAATAAATTTCTTTAAATGCTGATAATTAATCATAATAGAAAGTGAGAAGAAACATAATATGCTTTTTTTTATTTGCTAACAATTACTTTTATTATTTTAGAATGTTCACCCAAAAGAAAAGTAAAACAAAACAAAATTCTGGAAAATACTTGTTACTTCCAAAAGCAGAAATATACATCAAACAATTAGTAATACTCATTTAGTATATGTCAACTTAAATACTAGAAAAGATTTTAATAAATTGAAATGGTAAGGGATAAATACACAAAATACCAAAATCAAATTGAAAATAAATAAATAAATACATACATACATAAGTAATGATAGACTGCCTCTGAAGGGTGTTTTTTTTTTTTTTAATTTTCTTGTTACTCAGATTGGCCAGAGAAGAATGTGAACAGATGTGCTCACACAGGAAATCATAATTTTATTCACATATTCATAGAGTCCTCAGGATTCAGAGATCTAAGAAGAAACTTCATAAAATTTATTATAGTCTCCTATGATTGAAGAAAAAGATCTTCTAACTATAGTTTTATTTTTTAGTAGAGATTTGACACAGGGAAAAATCTTTGAGGAAGGAGGGTATTCTAGATAGGAGAATGGGCGTGTTAATAACTGAGCCTAAGAGAAAATTTTTTTAGCTATTTTTAAAGATTTTATTTATTTATTTCTAGAGAGGGGAAGGGAGGGAGAAAGAGAGGGAGAGAAACATCAATGTGTGGTTGCCGTTTGTGTGCCCCTCTACTGGGGACCTGGCCTGCAACCCAGGCATATGCCCTGACTGGGAATTGAACCAGTGACCCTTTGGTTTGCAGGCTGGCATTCAGTCCACTGAGCCACACCTGCCAGGGCTCTAAGAGAAAATTTTAAAATATTTTTTAAGTAGAGCTTGATTCTTCATTTCAAAAGTAAAGATCGCCAGCTGGGTGATGAGGGCGGAGACAGGCGAAAGGGGAGAGCATTTGGGTCAGCAAATGTGTAGGTTAAAATCCTTAATGTCTCACTATTGAGGAGCTGTGATTTGATGACAGGCAAGCACGAGAGACTAGGAATTAGATAGGAGTGGTTCTCTGTTCATTAAATTGTTAGTCCAGGAATCTATTCCAGTGTCCATCTTCCTCACCAATCTTCTGTCTTTAGATGAAATCTATCTCAAGAATTTTGAACCAAATCAAACAGTTCAGTGGAAATTTCCCCTGTCATCCTCTCCTCAGTGTTTAGACAGCAAACATCCCAGAAACTTGCAATCTCCTGTATTTACAAGGGGGCTTAACAAGCACTCTAGCTATACCTGGTGACCTCCACTGTGACACAATATTCAGCTGCTGCCCAGTAGAGGTAAACATACAAAAGCCCTACCTTTGCCTCTGGAAGGACACCTTTGTGTCTGACAGGGAGCCAAGAGCCTGTCTATATCAGGAGTAAAGGTGTTATGTATTATAGAATTCTACACCTGATACTTCTATCATTTTCTTAACCATTGTCACCCCAATGAATTCAATAAAAAACTTTTAAAAAGACTACAGAAAAGTATGAGTGGCAAAATAATAAAATATATGAGTAAAGGTATTCAGTTATATTTATACTACAAGTGTTTCCAAATATACTTATATACAATAATGCAATTTTGGTAATTCAAACATTTTTACTTCTAATTATATTCACACACACACACACACAACTACACTTCAGTACATTCAGTAGATTTAAAGGGAGCAATAGAATTTACTCGTATATAATTGTCTACTAACTATAAATGGGTCAGGAGTTTTTCAGGTTAGTCTGAGTCCTCTAATATTTTCCCATTCAAAGTGTGTACTGCTGGGCAGCATCAACGTCACCTGAATTTGTTAGAAACACAGAATCTCAGCCTCACCCCAGCCCAGGTAATTTGCATTGACACTGGGGTAAAAGATGCTCCATTCTAGGCAGGGCTTCTGTAGCTTTTAATGGTGAAAGACCAGTGCTTCCCACAGGCCACCTGCGCTATACATTGTGGACTGATCCTTCCAGAAAATGCCATTATGTATCATGGTTTCAACTGGAGAGCGAGTGGCAGAGTGAGGATGGCTCATTAGCAGTGAGGGTAAACACTATAATTTATTACTCAAAGGAATAAACATCTTATCTTGAGCTTTTACAATAAGATTATTGCCAAGAAGAGCTCCCTAGAGGAGAGAAATATTAGAAAAAGAAATTTAGGGAGACAATACAATTTTGTTTTCTGATTCTGCTTGGGTGGTCCAGGAATACAGGCTAGAAAGTACTGGCAGAGAGGGGGAGGATTCATGGTAACATTAAAGTGGGAGAAAGAGAAAGGCAAGAAAAACGTAGCCAAAGGCAGAACTAGAAATGCAGTTCAGACTGAGTATTTTTGCAGTAATTATCCCAACCCCCCTATGATATAGATGTGAGGGCATGATTTGTTCAGTCACAAAGATGATGAAGTGGGAAGCAGACCTCTAGCTTCCCAGCACTTTCTGTTATCACTTCCCTCCTACTCTTCACTTACTTTTTTATTGAGATATAATTGACATATAACATCATATTAGTTTCAGGTGTATAACATTGATTTAATATTTGTATCTATTACAAAATAATCACAAGAAGTCTGGTTAACATAGTTGGAACTTTTTCTTATGATAAGGAGCTTTAAGATCTATTCTCCTAGCAACTTTTTTTTAAGATTTTATTTATTTATTTTTATTTTTAGAGAGGGAAGGGAGGGAGAAAGAGAGAGAGAGAGAAACATCAATGTGTGGTTGCTGGGGGCCATGACCTGCAACCCAGGCATGTGCCCTGACTGGGAATCGAACCTGCAATGCTTTGGTTTGCAGCCCGGGCTCAATCCACTGAGCTACGCCAGCCAGGGTCTCTTAGCAACTTTTAAATGTGCAATATAGTATTATTAACTATGGTCACGCTGGTGTACATTATTACATCACAATGTACAATCTGGGAGGGGAGTTATTTGAATCAACATTTATATGTATCTTTCAGCAAAAACAACACAAAAATTATTAACAGATCCCACATTTAAGGACCTGTTTCTGACTTAACCATGGGTTGAAATGGGCCTATGATATCTTGAAAGGAAGAATCAGGTTGCAGTTCTTTTACATTATTGATCGCAGCACCAGTTGAAGGAAGTTGCTCTCCAATGAGGATTACACGAGCAGGCTCCTCTGTGGCTGCTCCTCTCTCAGTGAACACGGCTCGCTGGCACCTCCACTCAGACCAGAGAACTGAGCAAATGTTCACAACACAACTATAGTACTCTCAGCAAAATCTCTAGTAAAGGGTTTGATAGAAGTTGATGCAATGTTAAATGTAATTGTTGATTCTTGTTATTAAAGATAATCACCATCTTTCAACTGAGCAATATTTTTACATTTAGCTTGCTATTTTTCTCTCACCATCCTTTTCCGTGATGGGAGAAAAAAATTATACAATGTTTGGAAGATTAGAAGCAGTTACCTGTGCTTTAAAATAATTTAAAAATGAATAGAATTTAAAATTCTGCTGTAGAGGCCAGAATTTCATTTAAGAAATAAGCTAACAAGTAGTCACTACTGTAATAGTGCCCCTCCCATGTATTAATTGGGTAACAGTTTGGGTTACATTACTGAAATGCTGCAGTGACCTGGACAACCGCATCACATCGGCAGTACTTTCTTATGTGTTACTCAGACTAAATGATTAAAGTAGAAATGCAACATATTAATTCTCAGAGACCTCATCCCTCACTTTTTCCCAGCTTAACATTTACATGCATTAAACATGGTCTGGTTCAATACCATGCTGCTCTACCAATGGATATTTACAAAGTATAGATGAGGTGCTGACATTTTTAAGAATTAGATGCTAACATTTTTATAAATGGATGTTTATAAAATGTGAATAAAGTACTGGAAGTTTTTAACTTTCTGGGTAATGGAAATGTATGTTGATTAGTCCATAAGAGAAGAACAAATGGTGGAGGTAAAGGGTTGGTTATATGCCTTGAAAATTACAAAAGTTATAACTGCAAAGTAGCTTAAAGGTAATCTAGTTTCAAACTCCTTAGTTTTTAGGTTTGGGAACAAATATAGAAAATTGAAGTGGTCAGCAAAATAGTTCAATATTCTTTCTTTTCTGGTTGGATTAGTAATAGTCATCTTAACAATAACAGAAGTTTATTTAGAACCATATTGTACTCAGAGCATTTGATTCCTACTCCTTGTTCTGAGAACACAGGATGTATTCTCAGGCTGTGGAGTGTGCAAGGCTTTCTTTGTTTTTTTTTTTTTTTCTTATTTTCCTTTTTTTGTATAAAAACTTTGCTTTTTCACAACTCTATCACATATAGCTGTCTGTTTCTCTACACAGCTTTATCACTGTTTTTGAGGTATTTTTAAAAATGTTTTCTTTCGTGCGCATGTCTGGTACAGCCAGTACTGGAGGCTATATCCTGATGAAAGCACCATTGTATGAATCATCACAAATTTGATGCATCAGGAGGTACAATGAAATCCCAAATATTTGAAATGTATTTTAAAACCCAGCCCTGGAGCTGTCACAGGAGGCTGTGTTTCACAGCCAGGAACATATGACTACTTCAGAAAAGAAGAAATTAGGAACCAAAAGCACTAAAGAATGCAAATGGAAGCTGTGTGGTTCCAGGAATAGCATTTACCACCTTCACTCCATTACTAACTCAAGATGTGACTTTACACACATCATGTCAAATAACTGGGTCTCAGCTCTTTCGCCTCCACAAAGAAGAGATTGGATTGGGAAGTCTCTACATTCCCTCCCTCTAGAACTCTGATTTCAGGTTCCAAGTTTTCTCTTCTGCAGCTATATATACTTGATGGAACTTGGATATAAATTAATTGCTTTTAGGTCACTGGCACACATCAGATGTCTGGGTACAGTAAAGGATAAACTAGTTCAAGAAGAATTAACATACATATTTTTAAAAACATAATATATTGTCATGAGTAAATTTTTTAAGCCATAATAGGGAAGAAGAGTAAGCAAATTGCCTTATCATAAAAAATTTTAATAGTGATATTTCAAAGGAGTAGCTAGACTGTTAATTTCCATTTAGAATTTGAGGGCAAAGAAATACCAGAGTCTATAAATTATTTGAAGCACAAAATAATTGATTTGTGTCATTGTCCTTAAACTTAAAAACAAAATAAATATGGCTTGCAAAATGTATCTTGATTTACTCAGTACTAAAAAGCAATACAAGAAGTGAAGGAAGGAATCAATATTTTCTTCTCTTACAAATATATTTTGCCTTAATGTCACCTCTGGGGCCGCTGTGGCTATCTGGCTTTATTGCATAGACTCTGTAATTTAATCAGATGCAACACTTTAATATTTTTCAGTGTATAATCTTTACATAATGATGTTGACTGAGGGTTATTATTAGCCCTATGCAATAGATGAAGAGTTGGGAAATTTTATCAATTTTCTCAGTGTCAAACAGAATATAAATGATTGGACAAACCTTAAATCTTCATCTGATAACTCCAAATCTCTGGTGTAAACACCCTACATGTTTCTGACACAAATAGTCATATATCTGAATAACAAGACCAAAACCAACTGCCTGGGCTTAATAGGGTAAAATGCTCTTACCCTTGTAGCACCAGAGTTATCTGGTTTTATTCCTAGTACTTGGGCTAGAAAGGCAATACGTACCTTAATGATAGTGAGATAAAGTGTGTGGTAGCACTGTGCTTCTGGAGCAAAATGGAGTTATAGAGCTGGGATCCCAGCCAGCAAGTGTTGTACTACATGGTCACAAGTGTCACTGTCAATAAGGAACAGTGAGATCACTTTGGTTTAACCCTCTCTGGAATGAGGGTATGTGCCAAAATATCTTTTAAATATATAAAGAATATTTCTACAAACCACATGCATATTCTCCCTTATTAAATCTTATATTTACATAAATCTATTTCTGAAGGAAGAATCTTGATGATAAATTAAGTGAATGAATTAGTTAAAATTAAATATGCTATATTTTTTTAGTTGAAATTTTAGAAGCTATTCCAAATTTATCAAATTCATAAATTCATATCCATAGAATTTATTAAGATACATTCTGGCTATATAATAATCACATATTTTGGAATGAGAAACACGAACTAAAATTGATATAGCACACTTACTTATAATTTTATAAACCACTTTTTTCATGGACCTAGTTGACAGCAAAGTACATTCATTTAATCTTTATTAGAAACTGGACTTGGCTTCCAATATCAACATTCATACATTCTATCCCATTCTATAATGTGATTATTCTAGAGGTATTAAAGGGCTTCACTTGTATACAATAGCAATTACTGTATTTCTCACAGCTGTGTCAGTCTTTATAGATTACAGAATGTCACACATTGTATCATTTCATGACAACCTAGCCTAGGAGTGCTTATCTTTTATCTAAATTTAAAGTTTCAAGCAAAACAAACAAGAAAACAGCACAAATAAATAAGAAAGCTCCATCATGACCACCAGTCACAGAACACTCAGACTGTTTTTTTTTATCATTGTTCAAGTACAGTTGTCTACATTTCCCCCCACCCCAGCCATCCCCACTTCCCTCCCCTGAAACTCACTCCTTTTGGTTTTGTTATGTGTCCTTTATAGTTCCTGAAAACCCTTCCCCCTTTCCCCCCCATTATGCCCTCGCACCTCCCCTCTAGTTACTATCAGTTTGTTCTTAATTTCAGTGTTGCTGGTTATGTTTTGTTTGCTTGTTTGTTTTGTTGATTAGGTTTCACTTGTAGGTGAGATCATATGGTATTTATCTTTCACTGCCTGGCTTATTTCACTTGGCATAATGCTCTGCAGTTCCATCGATGCTGTCAAGAAGGGTAGGAGCTCCTTTCTTGCTATGGTACAGTGATAAAACCTCAGAAAGAACACCTGAAATCATGTATTCTACACCCAAACCCAATACTGGTCTTCCTGAATTATTATTTTTTTCTTTTATAGATACTGTATTTACTTGTCATTATAGCTCTAATGCTCAAAATAATACATATCATACACATAGTTGTGGATTAAAAGTTATTGAAATAACTGTTTTTTTGAGGTAATTACCAGCATGTGAAATGTTCTCTTATGAATGATTCTAGGTCTTATCCAGTGCTTATATCTGAGAAGCTAAATTTAAGAATTAAAATAGTCTAGTTTGCTTTTTCCTAACAAAATGAAAGCCTCTGAATTATTGTGACTATCAAGTATATCTATACTTGATAATAACATTTATAACTTAAAGGCTTAGGAGGCTTCCATAGCTTCATCATGTGTCTGTCAGTGATCTAAGATACAAGTAGTAGAGACTCCTTAAAGTATTTTTGAAAAAAAGTATTCAAGAATATTAAATAATTTATTGATTAGTGAAGCCAGATGGTCAGACTTACATGCTACACAGTCGAGAATAGTGCCCAAACCTCATCTGCTGGGTGCACTAACCACCGTAGCTACAGGCACACATGTCATCATGATTGTTGCTGTCCTGTGTTGCAGAGTCTCGATCCCACTGCCCTGAAAGCTGGATTCTTCTATAGACACATCTTCCTCAAACGGATCTACTCAGTCTCTGCTTTCTCACATCGCCCTTGTCTAAATTGAAGTCTTATGCAATCAAGTCTAATTGCACGCAGGGTGTGCAAATAAAGTTTAGCAAAGTGGTATTCTGGCTTCTGCTTGAACTGGATGTATAAGGCGTGCGTAGAGTTAAACTCTTCCAAACAGAAAGGTACTGAAAAAGTGCTGAATGGTAGGGAACCACACATTTCCACCACAAATTTTTACCCACCTCTCTACCCTCATTCTTTCCAAGCAGCCCACCTCTGTTTTATTTGTAATTCTCTTTTCTTGAAAGATTATCTTTAATAAAATAATTTTTGTGTATGCTGCACTTAATTCTCCATAAAATTTGCAATGCTTGTCATAATTGCTTCATAGACCTAAAGAAAAAATAAAATAAGACTCCTTATAGGCTCTGAGAAACATTTTTTAACTTTCATATAAAATATTCTTATTGATATAATTATCCCTTAACATCTTTCTAGAAGGACTAAGGCATATTAGATAGACATCACTGTGGTCTCTTGAAAATCATTTCTTAATAGATTTACTAAGTAGTCTACTAAAGGAGGTGAGGAAGTTGGGTTGGCCAAAAAGGTTTTTTCCCCAGTAAGATGGTTCTAGTAGTACCTGGTTGTCTTTAACTTCATACAAAACAATTTTATTAGATTGTATGGTGACAGCTGTCATATCAGTGCACATTTTTAAAAAACATAAAAATTGGTGAATTTTTGTGCAGTTGTCTTAATACTGAAGATGAAATAAAGTATGCAACATTTTTGGCGTATTATGCTTTATTATTTCAAGAAAGGTGAAAACGCAACTGACACACACAAAAAGGATTTGAGCAGTGTGTGGAGAAGATGCTGTGACTGATCGAATGTGTCAAAAGTGGTTTGTGAAATTTCTTGGTACTATTGACATTTTGGTCAAATAATTCCTTGCTGTGGGGCTGTGTTATGCACTGGAAGATGTTTAGCAGAAACCCTGGGCTCTACGCACTAGAAGCCAATAACAAGAGAGAGAAGACATACTCAAAATTTCCAAATCAATAAAGTTATTGGTGAAAATAAAAAATATGTGTTTTATTTTATGGAAAAAACTAAATGGACTTATTGGCCAATCCGATAAAATCCTTGTTTAGGTAAGCAAGGATGTACTCCCTATTAACTAAAAAAAAATGTTTTTAAAAATAAACCTAAAAAATATTTAGCTATGGGAGTAATGTTTAAATATTTTTCCATTAATTATTTTCAGGGTACTTTATAAAAGTGTGAGCTTGAGAATTAACCAGACCTAATTCTTGACTTAGGAAGTTGTTTAACTTGTTGAAGTATCAAGTTCATCTTTTTGAAAAATCCGTCTCACATGGAATTATTGTAATTAAAAGAGATAATATGTATAAATTAAATATCAAAGCATCTGTGAAAAATGCAAGTTATTATAAGTATTTTCACCACTCTATATGTTGGAGAAAATGGTTGAAATTACAGCATGTAATTTCTTTTTGTGTGTTCAAGGGAGGAGTGTGTGTGTGTGTGTGTGCGTTATGTAATAAAAATGCAAGTTATTATAAGTATTTTAACAATTTTATATGATAGAAGAATGTGGTTAAAATCACAGCATTTAATGCTTTCTTTATGTGAGGGTGTGTGTGCATTTTGTTTTTTTAATTTAATATTTATTTTTTTATTACATTACATTTTAGTTCCATTATAAGACCCTTCCCCCCAGCAATCACCACACCGTTGTCCTTGTCCAGGAGTCCTTTTTCCTTTCTGCTCAGTCCCTCCACTCCCTGACCTGCCTCCTCCCCACTAGCTGTCATCCTGCTCTCCATCTATGATCGGTCCCATTTTCCTTGTTAGTTCAGTGTCTAATGACCACACTGTCATTAGACTACACTGTCTAATGACCACATATGAGTGGGATCATGTGGTATTTGTCTTTCTCTGACTGGCTTACTTCACTAAATATAATGTTCTCCAGGTCCATCCATATTGTTTCAAAGGGTAAAATTCTCTTTTTTACAGCTGAACTAAAGTGGGAATAAAGTGGCTTATGTATTAATAGCTTAATTGTTTAGGTAAAAACTAAAAAGGAAAAGAAAAACAGGGTAGGTGGGTAAATATACATGCAGTAATGACAATACCTTTGCTAAAACTATCACCCATGAAAACTAGGAGGCAAACCACATGCTTACTGAGATTCTTTTTTTTCCCCCTTTCCATTAAGGAATGTGTTGTCTCTACTTCACCATTTTTGTGGATTGACTGGTGGATCTAAACAGCCACATCCAGACCAAAGAGAGGACTATGCATGAACCAGAGCCCCTTGTCTTAGAATTGGAGGTATTAACTGGATGATTAGCTCACTGAAGGAAATGTTCCTTTCATTTGGAAGAATGATAGGGACGGATATTTGTTAATGAGAAGAGTGAATTGAGGCAGCAGTATTGCTATGCATTCAGCAAATTGATTTCATTTTCTTCCTGGTTACTCAGCCAAACCATATATTTTTTTCTTTTTTGTATTTAGATTTGGACATATGACTGAGCTTAGACCATTGGACCTGAATGGAAATTGCATTATTATTCCAAAGTCTTACCCACATAAGTCTCTCACATGTAATCACTTCTGCTGAATTCAGTGAATTGTGACAGGGATAGACAAAAACTTTTAGTGTGTCAGTCATTAAGATTTGAGAATTATCTTTATGTTACATGGTTTCTGTAACTATTAAATAAGATAATTTAAGAACATTGCCTGACCCAGGACTTAGCCCTTCATAAGTTCTCAAATTTATCACTTATTTAATATAAATTACTTTAAAAATTATAAGATTAAAGTAGCAAGAATGACATTTAAAATTAATGTAGATAGAGAGGATAGAAATTAGTTTCTGGGTGTGCCAAAAACAGAATAGTTTTTCTAAGTGTCTTTTAAAAATGGTATAGAATAAATACTTCTATTATATCAGAAATCAAAATTTAAAACAATGAGTAAAAATCACAAGGAGCTGGACTCTAACTTAACTAAGAAGATACTTGCTAAGATTAAAAGAGGCTTTCTGCAGGGTGACAGCCAGCTAAATGTACAGTTATCTTCTGGTATACATATGCGTTCTCTAGTCCTGTCTTGAAACTCTACTATTTCAAATTATTTATGCAATTTTAAAGAATTATACAAATGCCACATACATTCATAAATATGTTACACATTTTTCTACAGAAGAAATATTTTAAGTAGGTAAATATTAAATTCTCAAGTTTGTGTGTAGACCTATTTCCCATAGCATTTCCATGAAACACTAACAAACATATGAAATAGTATTTATGTGTTTCAAAAGATGAAACTTGAACAAGTTTTTTTATAAAATTGTAACTGATAAAAGAATAAATTATAGGTAAACTTTACTTGTTTAAAAGGTACATCGGTGCTCACTATTAAAACTGTCACAATGACAGTATTTCCCTCAAACACCCAAGCCCAGATCTAGCAGTGCCTTACTGTTGGTGGAGTGGGTGCGCTGTGTCTTCAGGGTTCTGATCGCTACAGGAGGTGCCGTAATCTACTACCATCCCAGCAAATCCAGTTTCTGTTGTAACAGAAAGTTGTCATTCAAGTTTTACTCTTTTCAATTTGTTTGTCTTTGTATTTTCTTAAATAAATGAAGTACTTTGTAAGTCAAATTTAAAAAGATGCACGAATGTAAAAGTTTCCTGAATATAAAAGTTCTCAAAACCATAGTTTTCTGATTATTGACTGGCAAGATTCTCTACATATGTTCTATTCCACATCATGATCGTTATTAACACATATTTTCATACTTATACTTCTACATTTATAAACAAATCTTGATGATGTACAATACTATTTAGGAGAACTAATCCCTAATTGACAACTTAATTTACATATTTCTGAGTTACCTTTCAAACTTCCCAGTACCATTATAGTCCACAACTATCTTTACTTTCACTTATGTAAATGTAGTATCTTTTGAATTACATTTATCCCAAGGAAGGGACAGACAAAAAGTTCTTGACTATATATATGGGCACATAAAAATATGCTTTCAGCTCTTAAGGGAAGAAGACATTAAAAACAACAGGTTGGTACATGGATACCCTGTGGCACAGGATATGAATTTCCTCTAAAGTAAAGTATTCTCAATATAGTCTTAGAGATATGATACTGAAATAGTTTTTATTATATCAGATATACCATTATCATATAATCTTTAAAATGTAGGGCACACATATGTAACTGTTGACATATATCTATATAAGATCGGACCTAGTATGTGTTAATCATTTTCAGCTTTGAAAATGGAAAAGGTTGTAGAAAGGATTTAAAATGTTCCAAATAGAAAAAATAAAACAGAACACAGTGATAACTGCCTGAGTTATCAACAACTGAACTCTGATGACTATTAATTTTACTAAGTAACAAAGAGCAACTTAAAAAATAACATTAAATTGAAGCAAACTAATGCAAGTGGCAAAGGGGACAATTTGTCCTATAGACTTCTTCAGAACATTTGTGAAAACCTTCTACAGCATTAGCTAACATTATTACAGTGTATTGAATATTGATTATTCTGGAGAAAAATACCAGCTGAGAGTTATGGATGTAATATTCTGGGGTGAAAATAAGGCTATACATTACTAAGCAATCTGTTTGTACCGCTGATTTAATGATCTCCAGCATTATTTATCCTCTTCTGCTAGAGGCAATTCAGACTCTTCTGAGCCTTGAGCCACGTTCACTGCGAAGTTGAATATTATGCTCGTGGCTGATCATGAAAAATAACTCCAAATCTTATCTGCCCTAAATAGACTTCAAAAAAGCAAAAAAAGAAAAAAGTCTGCCATTTTTACACTCTTATCTTTTATCCATTTTTTACCAGTACTGGGTGTGGAGTACAAAGCAAATTACTACAATGAGGCACCCGGAGACAAAACTGGCAACTTTTACATATCTTGTTGTGTATGGATTACCAAGAAGTTATTTTGCTTAGACAAGTTCTCACTAAGTAGAGTAGAGCACACTCTAAGTTTACGTGGTGAATTAATTTTTTGACTGAACTTATTTTATATTTGTATAATCCAAGAAAATAAAAATTACAAGTACTATATTTAATGACTGATTTAATGTTTACTCAACAAAAATTCATAGATATTCCAGAAACAAAAATTTTGGGGAAATATAATGGAAAATATGTTTTATTTATAACACAAGAAAATAGATCAAGTGATCAGAAATAAATGTATTTACTTTTTAAAATATTTTATTTATTTATTTTTAGAGAGAGGTGAAGGAAGGGAGAAAGATAGGGAGAGAAACATCAATGTGTGGTTGCCTGACATGTGGTCCCCACCAGGGGCCTGGCCTGCAACCCAGGCATGTGCCCTGACTAGAAGTAGAACTGGTGACCCTTTGGTTTGCAAGCTGACACTCAATCCCCTGCGCTATAACAGCCAGGGCAAGAAATAAATTTATAAAGAAAGATAACAGATGCATAACAAGGACTGAGTGTGAGATGAAAGTGCTATTTAAATCAGGGCAGGATAGGTGCATTAGTCAACAAATATTACAACACTGGTAGAAGTCTTCAGGGTGGGACAAATCTCTACCTGCTTAAAAAGAGAAAAAAAATAACCACCTAAGTCAATTAACAGGTAGAACAAAGACTGATGTTAAATATAAAGAACCATTTAGAGCAAAATAAAAACAATGGGTGAATTTTGATTTAATAATAAGGCAGCCAAGACCTTTTTTTTGTAAACTAGTTTAGCCATAAAATAAAGATTGATAAATTTGATTACTACCGTTATTTTTCCAAGAAGGGAAAATGTCACAAACAAGGCAACAAAACAAATATCAAATGTGAAAAAAATGTATTTACAAAATTCATTAGAATGATCCTTTATTTTGTAAAGAATTCTTATTTTCTGTAAGAAAGGAATCTATAGCTCAATATAAAAATGGACAAAAGGCATACAGAAGTTTACAGCTTTTTGATAACAAATAATTTATCATTTATTTGTTATTTTTTCAGTAAGTAATATTTCCAGAGATCAGACTCCAATGATACATAAAGATAAATATTAAAGATTTATTCCTATCCTTGTGCCCATGGGGTGGGGGTCCATACCATACCATCTTGCCTGGTGAATACCACTTTTATTACTCTTTAAAATGTGTCTATTCACTGTTCATTCATGTAGACCTAGAAATGCAAATATATAGTTTTATTTCCTCTCATCTTACATAGAATATAACATACAATATCCTATTTACTACAATATCCTATCCTACTACACAACACTTTCTCTTTTTTTAACTTTATTTTAATTGGTGACAATATTGCAGATATCCTCATTCTCTACCTCCTTTGCCCACCTTCTCCCCTACTTTTTTCCCCCTTCCCTCTAGCCATCAGCACACCGTCGCCTGTGTCTGTGCATATGTGCACACGTGCTTATGCATATGTGTTCTTTGGCTAATCCCTTCACCTTTCATCTAGTCCCTCCTCTCTCTCCCCCGACACTTGTCAGCCTGTTCCACGTGTCCATGCCTCTGTTTCTATTTTGTTCATCAGTTTAGAAAGCATCTCATTCCTTAGAGAGCTATACATAATCCACTATGTGGACATAATATAGTTTACTCAACAACTTTCATATAGATGGCCCTTTGACTTATGTTCAATGTTTTGCTATTATAAACAGGAGTGCTATGAAGAATGAGGTACATAGATCATTTTCTATGTTTATCTGCAAGATGTATTTCCCAAAGTGAAATTCCTGAGTCAAGGAGTAAATGTAATTGTAATTTTGAAAGATACTGTCAAATTTCTCTTCATTAGAGGTTGAACTATTTCACACTCCTGCCAGCAACGTTTGAAAGTACCACTTTTCTCAAAGCCCTGTAAATAAAGTGCTGTCAAATGATTAGCTTCTTGACAGTCTGGATAGATCTAGGTGTAATTCTTCTTAATATGAATGAGACTGAATATCTTTCATGCTTCAGTATCACTTTTTCTTTTTGTGTGTGAATATGAATATTTTTGTATTTGTTATGTTTGTTTGTTTTTCTTTTGTTTTTGTTTTGTCTTGGACTTGCAAACAATTTCAATTTGTATGTAGTCCAAGACTCCCACTTTTCTTCTATGGCTCCTGCAAAATTTCTAGCAACTTCTAAGGCATGGTTAGAAGGAGACTTCTCATTTTAAAGCCACAAAATAATCTCCTTCATCCACCCAATTTTCTTCAACTAATTTAAAGTTTCGTTTTTTAAGCACTTGTTTATATCTGTGGTTTGGTATGAGATATAGATCCAATTTTAATCTTCTAAATCCCTACCCATTTGTCTAACTATTGAGTAACAAGTTCATATTTGCCGCTGCTGGCTTGTGGTACAAAGAGCTTTCAAATAGTAAATAGAAGTGCGACCTTGATAATAATTTTCAAAAGTATGTTAAAACAACCACAGGATATATTTTTATGTACACATTTTGGCAACAGATGATATAGCTAATCATCACTCTGGGACAATGGATACTTTCATACCTGCCCGATGGAGGGTGAAATGATGCCACTTGTGGGAGAGCAGTTTGGTATGCCTATTAATCAATTTGTTCACACCTTCTTCTTAATAAATACGTTTTCTTTTAGAATCAAAATAATCACATATATGCAAAATCAACATGTTACCATTAACAAGTGATTTATTAAACTTTAAAGATACATTCATTTAATGCTATATCTCTAGCAATTGGAACATGAATGAAGTGGATCCATATATATCAAGATAAACACTCAATAGCCTATATTTAGAGTGTTGAAATGTATGTAAATGTGCATATGAATATATATGCTTTTAAACATATAATGTAGGTAATGCTATGAATATAAATATGATTAACCATGTATCTATGTGTATATATCTACCACTTTATATACGTATAATGCATACATAATACATTATATTATTGCAATGTCTATTTTTTAATATATTATATATGAAATATTATATATTGCCCTAAATTTGAAGATTGGGATAGTCAACAAAGAAATTGATGCTTACATCTGAGAAAAGAATTTCAGAATTAGACCCTGCACAGGACAGGGGCATACCTTTTTTAACATAAACTTTTTCTTTTAAAATTGCTTTAAATTTACTGAGAAATTGCAAAGATAATATAGAGAACTTCCACATGTCCCACCATCAGTATTTTCATTATTAACATTTTTTATTAGTATAGTATATTTCAAAATTAATGAAGCAATATTGGTGCAGTATTAGTGACTGCAGTCCATACTTTATTGAAAGTTCTTCTGTTTTTTTTTTTCTATTGCTCTTTTTCTGTTCCAGGCTCTCATTTGGAATAACACAATACATCTAGTCATCATGCCTCCTTAGGCTGCTCTTGACGGTGGCAATTTCTCAGACTTTCTTTGACCTTGACAGGTTTGTGAAATAGTGGTCTTGTATACTGTAAGATAACCCTCTATTGGACCTTGTCTGGTAGTTTTCCTGTGAATAGATTGGGATCGGGGTTTGGGGAGGGAAACATATTTCCTTGCCATCACATTCTATCATATCTATCACATTAAGGGTACAAAGGAATGACCCACGTATTTGATGGGGTGGGCAGAGCAGAAAGGTGAGAGATTTCATTATGTTAATCAGATTGCATGCCATTTAAAACATATGACTTGTTTATTTCTGGAATTTTCTATTTAATATTTTTTGGATTGCAACTGACAATGGGTAATGAGCCACAGAAAACAAAACCCTGCATAAGGACTACTGCATGACTTTTCCTGTTCCCCTCCTTTTGACTGCATTTTCTGGTGATAGCTGGAATACTCTATAATATTAATGCCAGGAAAACAATGGGACAAAATTAAATACTGAATGGAGAAAGGATAGGGGACTGAGATAGGAGGAAAGCCTCTCAGTGGTGGCATGGCCAAACCACCTGATCATATTAGGAACTCAATAGTTGATAGCTTATAATAAGTAGGGTAGCTCACTGATTACTACTCAGGAGATGTGATGAGCATAGTGTTACTTAAGTCATGCCATTTAATAAGGGCTGCCTCATAGTGTATATGATACTCAGATGAATTACAAAAAAAAGTCACTCCTTCAAGAGGATGATTTTCAAGCAGGTAGCTTTCTCAGAAGGTATGGGACTAAAAGGCTGTATTACTGGTCTGGACTAATGCGGTCTCCCACCAGGACTTGGCTTGGTGAGTGGAACGTGACCTAGATTGCCTTTGTGTTCTGCACTCCTACACAATTACATCCTACTGCTTCATGTCTAGTGGCTCTTTATTACATTGACTGCTGTGTGGCATGGAATCTGACTTCTTTCCCTATTTGAAAAATAGAACAAACACTCTATTTTTCAAAAACATGTAATTATCTGTGAGTTGGTTTTCTTCCTTTGGAAGGGGCTCTAAGAGGAGAATGAGGTGACAGCTGGCATCTAGATTAAATTATGTATAGTTTTATAAATCATTATATGGATATCCAGATAACCACAATATGAAATACAAATTTCCTTGCTGATGGATATGTACTGAGGCCTCAGAGCTATGGCTGATCCTTAACATTGTTTAAAGAGGTGCTAGACACATTCCAGCAAGAGTCTAGCATAGGTTATATCTAACACCACCTCTGATCTTAACAGCTGTGACCAAGGAGTTGGTGTCACTTGGTATAAATAAGGACACTTTGAGTCACTTCTTCAGTAGGAGCTAGAGGTGAGGCAAGACTCCTTTAATAGGGACTACAAACAGAAAGGTAATCACAATCATCTCTAGTCCATATTCAAAGTAATATTCTTGAGAAGCTCACAGCCTTTCCTTTTTTCTTGCTCCCTGTCTCCATTCTTGCTTTTATAAGTTGTTCAAATTACATAATTTCAAAACCACACAGTGTCAATGTCTTAGAACACCCCTAGTTCCTTCCTCACTCAGATTTAGTTTCTTGCAAACATACATGGAATATTTTATTGCACCTATTTGCCATTTCCCCCCTTTTCTTTCTGGAAGTACCCAAGTTCTAATTTGCTTTTCTTTTTGATTTCAATATTGCAATATCTAACTGAGCCTAATTTAATTTTCATATTTCTAGTATATTTTTAATATTCTAATCTAAGCTCAGATATGATTGTTTATATAAAAGGCACAGATTCCAAGAACTTTTCCAGACCTACCCAGTTTGATTCTCAGGAGCTACTGTGTTTCATACAAGCTGTCTGGCTGAGCCTGATTCAATGGCAGGGCACTGGTGATTATATAATACTGCTGCACCACATCCCACACATCATTCTCACATAACTCATCCCACATCCCACATTCTGGACTAAACAGTAGTTAGTGCTTTTCTTTTTGAGCTAATAAACTTCGAGTTTTAACGCACTCCATGATATAGTTCCAGCTCATAGAAAAAGAATAATCACATTGTATTTACTCTGTGCTTTTCTCAAACAGCTACATTACCATCACTCAAATACTCTCCAGGAAACTTCCATCTATTTTCTTTTGTACTCTCTTTTATTTTCTTATCTAAGAAATGTAAATACAATTTATTCAAACTATACTGTTAGGTGTCATTTTCTGAACCAATTCTATCCACTAAGATGCTACCAAAGGTGAAATCATGCTCTGATATAGCTTAGCACTAGCTTTGTACAATGCATACAGGTGAAGAAATTAATATGGGGCTATGAGCTGCATTTTAACTCTGTCTTGCCACCTAATGCTAAACAAGTCATTTAATTTCTTATATATATATTTTTTACCTCTAGTCCATAAATGGATAAGTAACATGTTCTCTGCCTATTTGATAAAAGTCCTAGAGGAGTACATAGGTAGGAATATCTCAGACATTCCACACAGCTATATTTTCACTGATATGTCCTCTATAGCAAAGGACATAAAGGAAAGAATAAACAAATGGGACTTCAGTAAAATAAAAAACTTCCGCATGGTTAAAAAATTAACAAAATGAAAATGGAACCAAATGTATGGAAAAATATATTTGCCAATGATACCTCAGATAAGGGTTTGATCTATAATATAGAGAACTTGCATGACTCTACTCCAGGAAGACAAACAATCCAATTAAAAATGGGCAAAGGACCTGAACAGACACTTCTCCAAGGAGGACATACAATACAGAGGGCCCAGAGACGTATGAAAGGATGCCCAGCATCATGAGTCATCAGAGAGATGCAAATTAAAACCACAATGAGATACCACTTCACACCCATCAGAATGGCCATCATAAATAAAGCAAAAACAACAAGTGCTGACAAGGCTGTGGAGAAAAGAGAACCCTAGTACATCGTTGGTGGGAATGCTGACTGGTGCAGCCTCTGTGGAAAACAGTATGGAATTTCCTCAAAAATCTAAAAATGGAACTGCCTTTTGACCCAGCAATTTCACTGCTGGGACTATCCCTTAAGAATCCTAAAACACTAGTTCAAAAGAACCTATGCATCCCAATGTTCATAGCAGCACAATTTAGAATAACCAAGTGTTGGAAGCAACCTAAGTGCTATCCGTAAATGAGTGGATGAAAAAGGTATGGTACATTTACACAATGGAATTCTACACAGTGGAAAGATAGAAGGAGCTCCTACCCTTAATAACAGATGGATGGAACTGGAGCGCATTGTGCTAAGTGAAAGAAGCCAGGCAGTGAGGGACAAATACCATATATATAATCTCACCTATAAATGGAAACTAATCAACAAAACAAACACGCAATCAACATACAATCAGAGACACTGAAATAAAAGACAAACTGATAGTAACCAGAGGGGAAGTAGGAAAGGGGTTGTGGGGAAAAGAAAAAAGAACAATTGGGATGATTGGATTATGTGATATTTTTTAATGTCAAGAATCCAAATATCTAGGTTTTGATTCTAACTCTATCACTTCCAAGGTCTTATCAGGGAGATATTATTTAATCTTCATAAGTCTCAGTTCTTCATCTATAAAATGTGGATGATAATAAATTCTATGTTGAATTTATTGTTAACCTATGTTAACAGGTTATGTTGAATATTAGAGGATACCTGAAAGGTACATAGAACAGTGTCACTTAACTAGTGCTTAATACATTATATCATTGTAATAAGGATTTATTAATGTGTAAATCCTTTTTGATATCTGGCATTGTAAATACAGCCTGAATAAAATATGTTGTTAAAGAAGAATTGTCAAGCATATGAGTAAAGGATTGGATAACTCATTTAGTTGTGATGTGTGGTTGAGTAAGTAATCAATTGGGCCTGAACTGGAGGTAAAAGTGATTATTAGATACATTGGAAAAATGAGATTAAAAAAACAGACCAACTCCAGATAGGAAGAATTATGAAAACAATACAGAGGGTTTGAATTTGATACAATAGACAATTGTATATCATCATGTCTAGTTGAGTAAGGAAGTAAGACAGATAAATAAATCATCCAAAGATATATTTTTACAACTAAAATTAGGAAGGCATGCATATAGGCCACAAAATTCCTAATATTGCCTATTTGTGTATACACCTCAGAAAATAACTTGTGGAGTTTATTATCAGAATAGTTTTGTATAATTATAATCAGGCTAATTTCTATCATACACTATCTTGGTGAGTTGTATTAAAAAAGAATGTTTTGCTGAACTAATACATTCTTATGAAAGATATATCAATTCCATGTTAAAAATTTATATATTCTATATGCTTTAATATAGTCCTTTCTTGCTAGATCATCATGAAAGTTATAATGTGATACATTAAAAATCCTTCTCATTAGTACATCTCAATAATTAGAAATATTAATCAGCAGGTTATTACTTTTGAGTACAACAATAAAAAGAACTGTTTTATAACAAAATTATCAGAATACTACTGGATGATGCTATAAGAAAATGTGAGGAGCATAAGAACTATTTCAGCTATGGTGAAGTATGCTTCACCAGAAGTTATTTATGCTGAAAATAAAATCTATGTTTTTCAAAGAGTTTAGTGTATTTGAGTTTTTGGAGCTCCTAATTACCTTTATTCTAATGTAATGAACTGATTGTCACCACTATTCCAAGAAAAAGTTGATGCACTTTTTAAATTAAAACTTACAATTTAGGAATTACATATTGATGACAGAATTGTGTGCCTTCAACAGGGACCAAGTGGTGAGCCATTTTCCACAATCCATTTTGTGGATTATGATACCCACATGTTCCAAAGGAAGCCTTTTCATGCCATTGAGTAGTGATGTGGCCAAACATTTTAACTGATAAGTAATTATTTCATTGATACTGTCAAGTTAAAATGACATACCCAGAACTAATTGATAACTATCAAAAGCCATTGCTATTTCTTTCAGTTTTTTGTTTCTAACAGCTTTTTAACACCTATGATTCCAAGACAACTTTTAAATAAATATGTTTCATAGACATAGCTAATATAATTTTCACAATTTTTTAGTTCTCTATTTAGACTTGTGGCTGTAAGTTTCTTTATATCTTTGTTTTTCCCCATTCCCCTCAGTGTCAGTCTCTCTGCACCACACACACTCACACACTACACAAACAAGTATCAGTGCATTGTTTGAAAGATCATTCTGAAGCTTTTAATATTATTTTTAAACCACTCAAGATGGATTGAGTCAGTTTTCTTTACTGGTCGGGGAATGTACTACTGCTAACCATTTAAAATAATACTATGTTCACTCACAGATGAGATGAATAACAAATTGATAAAAAATTGCTAATCATAGCAAGGCCTTTGTGTTGGACTATATCCATAAGCTCCCTCTGATTTCTCTAGTGTTTTGCTCATCTCAGAGGATTTCATTTAAGGACTGTGTATCTGGTCAAATTTATTACTCTGTATGTGTTCGTTAGTCAACTATTGGATACAAAAGAGTTGGGAAAACTGCAGCTCAAAGGCTAATTATTAACAATGGCTTAACCAAGTCTTTGCTCTCACCCTTGGCCTATGCCTTTGTCCAGGGGTTTCCTATGGTGTCCCCTACTCCAGCAGATCCTCTCATCTGGGAGTACAATGACTGATAGAGAATACATGGATGGGTGCGGAACTCCTCGGATTGCATGTAAAATGTTGCCCATCATCAAATTCAAGAAGCTATTTGTGATCCAAAATGAGGTGAAGAAACAGTTTGGCAGAGAGGAAAGGTGAAGGACACAACCTTTTACAGACCTAAATTTTTTTGAAGGTGCCTGTTTTTTCCTCAGAACTCATGCATTTTTGCCTTCTATATCATACTATCTGTGTGTTTACTGAATATAGCAAGTGCTTAAACTACAGCCTGAAGTGCTTGGTTGAACCTTTGTTATTTATCTAAATTCAGCTGAATAATTTCTATTTACTTCTGAGCCTTTTAAAGAATAGCTGCTTTTGGGCCCTTTCTGGCCCATTAGTGCCCTGCTGACCCTGGAGATCACTGACTTTCCCATGGCTCTCCTGGGCTCCCCGAGGTATGGAGTGAGGTTTGCACCACATTAATTCAGGGTTTTTGCCTTCTTAATGTCTATATTTGTGAATATATTATTCCTATTACTTCTCTTCTATCTCCACTCCCAATTGATGTGATTAAGAAAATATCTAGCCCTGGCTGATGTGGCTCAGTGGACTGAATGCCAGCCTGCAAAACAAAGGGTCATTGTTGGTTCGATTCCTAGTCAGGGCACATGCCTAGGTTTCAGGCCTTGTTCCCAGTAGGGGGCATGCAAGAGGCAACCACACATTGATGTTCTCTCCCTCTCCTTTACCCTCAATTCCCCTTTCTCTAAAAATAAATAAATAAATCTTTAAAAAAGAAAATCTTCAGATAATTCACTTATAGAAATAAAAAGAAAATAATTGCTTAGTAATCTGGAATAATTTCTCTGACAAATTCACCCCTCTTGAAGAATACTTAACAAATCATAGGCATGCCACAGAGAAATAATATTTAGTACATCATTCAGTTCACTTCCAAATTTTACATGGGTTTCTTACCTCAGACAGTGACCACAGATGTGGAAACACAGGCTTGAATAAGACAGTTCATGACTTGAAGGAACAAACTGTCTACAAAGAGAAACAGGCATGGAACTGAATCATGATGTCAATGTGCCATGGCTAACAATCTATTTTTTAAGTCCTATATTTTTCATTTTTTAAAATTAAATTTATTGGGGTGACATTGATTAAAAAAATTATATAGGCTTCACATGTATAATTCTATGACACATCTTTTGTATATTGTGTGTGTGCCTGCTTCTCAAAGTCAAACCTTCTGTTCTGTGGTGTAATGGTGAGCACACTAGAGGCTAGCAGTCCATTCTTAGTCTTTTCTGATTATTACATTTGCATCAGTGGTAGTTTCTTGTTCGTTTTGTTTTGTTTTGTTAATTCAGAGTGACTCCATTTTTGGAGGAGTTTTTCTATCTTCTATATCCACAGTGGAAGGATCCTAGCCAAAAATGAAGTTGGACTATGTGGTCTCTTCTTTCTACTCATAACAAGTTGGACCAAGGTTGGACAGCTAACTCAAGCTGAGTCAAATAGATTTTTCTCTTGTAAGTTGTTAGAACTGCAAGATTCAGCAATGGCTGTGAGTGGCTTCTTAGGACAGTCTTGTAAACTTGGAAGCAGGAGTTTTAGTCCAACGACTAGAGAAAGCCAGGCAGCAACAGACTGGAGTATACATATGTATCAGAGGAGACCTGTGAAAGAAAGTTCTGATGGATTTTTTTAATCTCCAATGTTTATTTCCTACTCTGCAAAAGGCACCAGACCAAGGGCAGGGGAGAGGTGGGCAAAGTATAGGAAAAATAGGGCATCTGTAATAGTGTAAACAATAAAAATAGAGTAAAATAATAATTAAATGTTTTAAATGTGAATAAAACTTCATCTATATTTTCAATAATCAGAAATAGGAAAGGAAAAATAATACTGCATTGAAAATAGTGACAAAGATCATAATATAAAAAGCTATTGGGCCATAAAACATTACTGAAGAACATTTTAAAATGTGAATTAATATGGAGATATACTGTGTTACTGCACAGGAAGATTTAATTTCATAAGATCAAATAGCCATACTTTAATCATCTTTACTGAGGTATAATTTATATACAATAAAATGTACACATTTGATTGTATAGCTGTTAAGTTTTGACACATATATACATCAACGTAATTTCCACCTGTCTCAAAATATAGAACATCTCCATCACATGAGAAGATTCTGTCATGCCCCGTTGTAGAGAATGCCTCCCAATGTCAGGAAACCATTGATTTGATTTCTGTCAGTATAGATTTGCCATTTTGGAACTTCCCATAAATGAAACAATACAATATGTAATCTCTTATTTGGTTCTTTCACTCAACATGAGTTCTTCTAAGTTTATCCACATTATTACATCATAACTGTATAAGTAATGCATTCCTTAATTTACATATGTCATCATAAGCATATATAAAGGTTTGCTCCTATTCACCTGTTCACAAGCAGTTATATAATTTCTAGTGTGTAGACCTTTTTAAAGTAGCTATTCTGATATTATACTGCAATATATAATTATCTCATGAGCATATTTTATCTTTTCTCTTGAGTAAACACCTAGGATCTGGATTATTAATTTATATTGCAATGCATTTTAAAATAATTTTATCTGCTTTCTTAAGAAATAATTTTATACCACACAATTTACTCATCTAAAGTAGAGTCCTCCTTCAGTATCAATGGGAATTGGTGCTAGGACCCCTTTCATAATCAAAATCTAAGGATGCTCAAGTCAGGAATAGAAAATAGCCTGGTATTTGAATATAGCTGCATATATCCTCTCCTACACTTTACATCATCTCTAGATTGTTTATAATACCTAATACAACACAAATACTGTGTAAATAGTTGTTTAGGGGAAAAGTCTGTACATGTTCACTACGGACGCAACTACATAGTACACTTCAGTAACAAATATTTCCTATCTGCAGTGGGTCGAATCCACAGATGTGGAACCCACGGATACAAAGAGCTGACTGTTTACAATGAGGCCATTGTTAGGATATTTGCAGGTGGCTACAACATCACTGCAATCAATTTTAGAATATTTTTATCATCTCCAAAAAAAGTCACGCATACGTTATTGGTCCTTCCACATCATCTCATGCTCCCCTCTCTGTCCGTTAGAAATTATTACCTATTCTTGATAGATTTCTCTATTCTGAAGATTCATATATATGGAATTAGGGTACATTTTTTCATGATTTCGTTCTTTCATTTAGTGTAATGTTTACAAGGTTCATTCATGTTGTAGCACTCACCAGTACTTTAATCCTTTTATGAACAAATAATATTCCAGAGTATGGATTTTTCAGGGACACACACTTAGTCTATAGCAAATAATAATGTCTACAACTATGGCTGTGAAGTTTTTAAGTTATTTCCTTGCTTTTAATTTTTCCATCATGAAATCTGAAACTCTTAGTAAGTGTATACATGGGTGAGGTTGCTCTGCATTCCTTACAAATTGCCTCTTTCATCACTAAGAAATTGCTTTCTATCTTTTGACTTAAAATATACTTTCCCCAATTTGAATGTAGCCATACAAGCTTTCTTTTGCTATTTCATAGGTAAATGTTTTTCATTTTTTCATTTCTAATGTACTCGTGATGTTATTTATAAAGTGTTTCTCTGGTAGACATCATACAGTTGTTTACAAACAATTATCTTTGCCTTTAATTTCTACCTTTCTGCTTTTTCTCTAAAAATGTTTTCCTTTTATTCTCATTGGGTAGAGCATTTTCACTGTATACAGAATTTTACAGACTTTTTAGTTTTTTTTTTCCATTTTGAATATGTCATTCCTTCATCATCTGGTTTTTATTATTTTTAATGAGAAATCAGTAGTTTTATCATTGTTCACTCTAAACAATAGGAGTCCTTTTTCTGGCTAATGTGAATATTGTTTCAGTATTATTTTTTCATTTTTTCAGCAGTTCAACTACATTGGGATAGCTCTAGGTATTGTTTACCTTGGGCACAAGCCTGGGTTGCAGGCCAAGTCCCCAGTAGGGGAAACAGGAGAGGCCACCACACACTGATGTTTCTCTCCCTCTCTCCTGCTCTTCCTCCTTCTCTAAAAATAAAAAAAAAATCTTTAAAGAAAAAGAACTTTGGATTTTAAAAAGACACCTGATAATCTTGTCTTCACTGACTACATATACTTTTTCCATTCTTACATGTCACCAAACTGTATTTCCTTTCATTGGTTTCCTACGCCTTTCAATTACCTTAGATAACAACAATTATTGATCAGATTGTGTGAGCCCCAGACGTTACAAAGAAGCTAGAGAATCACTATTAAACCTGTAATTTTATAATCCACCTTTGAAAATGTAGGAATCTTTTACTTTTGTAGAAATAAACGTATTGATTTATCTACTCAGAATTTAGTGATGTTTCAAAAAGCATTTCAGCTTGAGTGAGATGAGAATATGGCATCACCAGTGTTTTGTCACTGTATCAGCTTGAAACCGTAATAAAACCACTATCACCTTTTGATGTGCATTTGTTCTATAGGAAGTTGGATGGTAATAAAATTAAAGAGAGAGGGAGAAATCTTGTGAAAGTGGTAACATATTTTTGGAAGAAGAAGTGGTAGTTTTTATTAGATTTTGAGCATGATAGTTGCAGAAGGCATCTAATCTGTTGGTTATTACCCCTGGTATACTTGGAGCTTGTGATGATGATACTAATATGAACAATGTTCAATAAAAACTAACAGACTTTGAATTCTATTCTCAACCCCAGATTTTTCAAATTTTGCAATAGCAAAGGATACTTTTCTTTTAAAAAGTGTCAAATAATTCTTTTTTTATTGTTGTTCAAGTACAGTTGTCTCCGTTTTCACCCCACCACACACCCCTGCCCGACCTATCTCTGCCTCCCACCCTCAAACCTGCCCCTGTTGGCTTTTCCCATGTGCCCTTTATATGTGCTTTTCTTATTTGGATTGTGAAATTTTCTTCTAAATATTTTGAAGATATAGCATCCAAGTAAATGATCTGGAACACTCTGATGCAGTATATATAGTCATTACCATTTACAAACTACAGTATCTTTCTAAAAGCCATACTTTTAGCAATTAAGTTAAAGTGCTCTTAAAAAAGTATTTATTGTACCAAACACATTTGAAGGTAGTTGAAATAGTGTGCTAGTCAAATGGAAAAGAACGTATTTGACAAAAGGCAAAGTTTCTCATTCTAAATGTAAAATTGTTTTCAATTCAAATTTTATAGGAAACTTAAAAGAGTCTTTGGCTTCTTACTATCGTTTTCTGTAACCATTAGTATCATTTATATGTAAATGAATACCTGAAAGAGATATTCATTTATTCATTTTTCTCTCTTTTAGTTTAATAATCCCAATAAAATTAGGATTTGCCAAGGGAGGTGGCTCCGAGTAAGAGACATAACAATTGCTCCAATTTCTTCCTTAACATTCAAGGACTTTTTTTGGAATTTTTTTTTTTTTTTCTTGCAAGGACTTATTTAAACCTTCCTCTCCCTTCAAATTTCTGACAGGTCAGCCCCTATTTTACACACAAGGTGAATGTCAACAGAAATCTAATGACCTAATGTTACCTCTGCCCTACGTGCAAACCTGCCCTATTAATCCCACCCTCCATTTTCTCCTTCGCTGATAAAACAGAGGCACCTCTTTCCTAGCTGTTTTGCAACCTGAACCTTCACTCCTTCTCTCTCCACTGTTGACTGTCCTTTCTCTCACTTGTATATTCAACTCATTTATTTCTTTTTAAAGATCTTTAAACAGAATCAAGTATTTCTTATTTGATCACTTTTAAAGATAACTAAAGGAAGGGTAAAACAATACATTCAACAGTCTTTTCAACTGCTGCTTGATCTCACCCTATATTTTTAGTCAGCTTTTCACAAGAGATCTGTATTTATTTACTCTGTTTTCTCCTCCATTACTGAATCCATCTCTCGTTCTCTTCTGGACTTTGTGACCAGATGTCATTAGGTCCAAGGAACATGTTTTTTATTGTCAATCTTACAAAAATTTTCAGAAGCATTTGACACTGTTTGCCTTGGCCTTCATCTTTAAACATTCTATCACCTTAGTATACTTGATATGACACTCTCTTAACATTTCTCTGATTTCTTTTATTTCTGACTCTTCTGTAGGCTCATCATCTATTAAATCATTAAAATTGAAGTTCTATAAATATTTTGCTTATATTTTTGTCTCTTTTCATTTTATACTTTAAACCTATGTAATTGTATTTGTACACATGGTTTAAATTTTCACCTTCATAAAACAGCTCTTTACATCCTGACTACACCTCTCCTAGAGCATCAGCCCCTGGTATCCAACTGCCTATATGACAGTTCTACTGGATATCATTAGAACAACTCACATCAACATCTTCAGACTTGAACCTTGTGATATTTCCACTTTGGTTCTGGACACCATCCCTCATTAAGGAATCATTCTCAATACCTCTCTCTCCCCTTTCATCTGTGTGTGTTATACAAAGCCCTATTGATTTTACCTCCTAAGTAGCTCAGAGTGAATCTATCTGTTTGCATCTCCATTACCATCACTATGATCCAAACTAAAATAATTTCTCATGTAAAAGACAGCAGTAACCCCTTAATGTAATCCTCTGAATCATCTCATGCCACCCTCATTGGGATCTCCATAGCCAACCAGAGTAATTTTTTTCCAAAATACAACGTTGACCATATAATGCATATGTTTAAAATAATTCTGAGAATCAAATAAAGAACGAAATTCAATATGACTCGAACCTCTTCCTACCTCCCTAATCTTCACTTGACAACATGCTCTTAACTACATGGTCTTACATCTAATATTCCAGAATTTACTATACTTCATTATGATACAAACTGTTACCTCTAATACTTCTCTTAACCTTTGCTTTTACCTAGCTGTTTCCAACATTTCCCTAAATCATAGCTTAGCCAGATCATCATCCAATAGTTTCACTTTCCCTATTCTCATTGACTAGGTTAATTTTCTTTACTGTAAGTTTAGAGAATGCTTAGTAACTTTTATTCAAAATGTTTGTTACATCTAAAGTTTCACATGTAAATGTTTGATTTTTTCATTAACACCTGTCTTCCCTATTGGTCTATAAACTCTGTGTGGGCAGGTTCTGTTTGTTTGTACTCATCATGGAAGCCCCAGTATGGCGTATACAGTGCCTAGCCCTTGGTAGACACTTAGAAAATAGTCACTAGTGAAAAATAAAAAATGAACTATCGATATTATGAGGGGGGACCCAAAATTTTATTTATAAACTATTGTGTTTATTCTAACATATTTAAACTTCAGTCACCTTCAAAGCATTCTTCATTTGATGCAATAAACCCGTTGATACATTTTTTCCACTGCTCAAAACAGTTTCTGAACTTGTCAATTTCGATGCCTTTTAGTGCTTCTGACATATGTTATTTCATGTCTCCCACATCGGCAAAATGTTTCACTTTGAGAACTTTTTTCATCCAGGGAAATGAATGAACAAAAAAGATGCTTGGGGTGAGGTTGAGTGAATAGGGAGGGTGGGACCCAGAGGTCATGCTGTTTTTGGACAAAAACTGCTGAGCAAAGTTCAGTGTGGGCAGGTGTGCTCATAAATCACCCATCAAGAAATGGGCAAAGGCATTGTAAGAGTCTTCAAAAAGAAAAATTCCCTGAAGCCGAATGTAGCCTCTCACAACACCAGCTGGTACACTGATACAAATGGTTTCCTCGAATACCCACCTAGCAGGGGAAGCCTATACCACAGAGGCCTGCCCTCCAGAAGATTATTTCTTTTTTTAGTACCCTTGTAAAGATTCCAATACTGAGAAGTAATCTTTATTGTACCTGTTAACCTGACAGAAATTCAAGTTAAAATTAAGAACATTTACCAACTCTAAAGGTATGATAGTGTATCACTTTGATTTTGTTAAAACTAAATTTAAAATGATAATATCATTTAAGTGTAACATGTTAGAAAAATGATACACAATGAAGAAAGAGTGAGAGAACTTCTAAGAAAGACAGTGAAAATGATTAATGGGTTAAAGGTATTGATTCATGTGAGAGGAATCATAATGATCAGCTCAGTGTTAACTTTGAAATAGCATTCTACATGAATTTTGGCAGTGCATGATTTTTTGCATTATTCTCACTATTTTCACTATTCTCACTATTTTCATTGTGATATATTTCATCAAATTAGGTTATTCTTTTCTGAATAAAATAGTTGTAATTGAAAAACATGGCTCCGAGGTAGTTTAAAAGAAATTTGATAACCATCTATAATTATTGCAAGCATGCAAATACCAACTGAGGACAGATTGTTGGATAGAGGATTAGTCCTAGGATTAATAGAATAAAATTAGGCTTGGGAAATTTTCAGCCAAGCATAAAATTCCTTTCCAAAATACTGGCTTTTCTAAGATGAGTAAATACTCATAATATCCATTATGCAGAAATTTAATCAAATAGTAGTCCTAGAATGGTGTTTTAGATGAGGCCCAGAACTCAGAAAATAAATAAAATTAAAATGTTAGAAATATAGAGCTGTTCATAATCTTTTACTTCAAGTATGAGTTTCCTATAATTTTAAAACTTCTGGTCACTATAAATATTTACTGTATTTTAAGTTAAATTTGATTCTATCTTTTATCCTTTTTCACATACAAAAACTAATGACAAAAGTAAAATTTACTCACTTTCTTAGAAAAAAACAAAGAACTTTGTTTATTAGGAAAGATTTGTGTGCAGACACAAGTGTTTCAACATAATTTTAACATTTTATACAGGAGTTTTAAATTTATCAATATTGAAATATTTTTAACTTTCATGTTCATATTCTTTTTCTCTCTCTCAGGTTCAGTTCATGGTCTTATTGTTTTCCCTGTATGATGATAAGGGCACAATCACCCTGACACACATAAATGAACAAATATGCCATGGAGAAATTAATTTCTTTGCTTTCTTCTTGGACACTAGACTGTATATCCCACACTGTGGCTAAGTGTAGTAATATGACAACTTCACAGCAGATGAATGTTAAAAGGGCATGTGCAACTTCCACCTCACAAACAAAGAAGATACCCAAGCTCTTCCCCTGCCCACAGGCAAGAATCATGGTGACCGACACGGCCTTGAAAGTGCTCCGTGAACATGGTGGAACTGCCCTCTTGGACCCCAAAGCATCGCATGGATCAGAGCTGCCCACTGCCATTGAACACTTACCTCCTGATGTTCTGTAACAGGGAAATGGCCTGGGTGTTTTGATAGAGCAGTTGAATATTTTATCCTAATTAATACATATGAAAGTAGAAAAAAAAACAAAAATGTTTGAAATGTGTGTATCAGTAGCTGTTATCTAAAAAACCACAAATACCCCAAAAGCAGAGTTGCATTTGGGCCTGAATTGGGTACCAGCAGGTTGTGGACCATTTATGAGATTTCTGGGGTGGTCTCAGTTTTACTGACATTTCCAAATTTCATACCAGAGTGGTGGGTTTCATTGTTGCCTTTTGGAATTAAATAATTAAAAATGGACTAAAGACGCCACTTGAAATTTGAAGTCTCCACTTTGAGCTGGGCTCTTGGGGAAAGTATCTGCAGATTGCCTAAACATGGCACCAGATGGATTTTGTGATAGGAACTCTGTAATCTTGTGTCAATATAAATTAATTCTCCTGTAACAGCCCTGCATTGGAGATCAGTAGAAGGACACTTTTTGTGAGTGAGCATACTAAAACAGTGAGTTATAAGCCTATGTCCTACTTAGGGTTATTAAATTTGCTGACCTTTGTAGCTTTATCAGAGGTTTACTGTATTCATTTAACTCTCATTTTACCTTGAAGGAGAGAGATGTTAAACGTCCTTTTGTCCGTACTGAATGCTTCCTTGGAGCCAGTTTGTGGTATTTGCAGGCCTCTCTGACATTATCAAATAGATTGACATTTTAAATATTTGCAGTGCTCAGTGGGTACTAATTCAGCAAAGGTGAACCATGGGCTTTTTCACTGTGGCACAGCAAGTGAGGTGTGTCTGTTTAATCACAGCAGCTGCCAATGAGATCAAAAGGCACTGTGTTGTTCAAGTCCTAAATCTGCTGTCACAGCAGAAACACCTGGAGGGTCCTTGAAGAAAAAAAGCTAAGCAGCGAAGAACCTACTCAGGCCACTGGCTTATCTGAACCCATTAACCCAGCTCAGCAGGAAAGTCTCTCCTACAAGGTAGTGCTTCCATATTTCTAGTAAATTTTTTATTGGTGCAGCTCAATCATTCCTGGGCCCATCAGCAATATTTATTTTTTTATACTCTAAATTGAAGTTCTACCTTCTATGTTTTGTCAGAGTTGAGAATTCATATTCTAAAAAGATGAAAAATATAAATTGTTTTACATTTTCACTGTTACGGATTTTGGGGACTTGATCCAAAAAGAATTTTAGAGATTAGAAAATAGTACTACTATTAACTGTTTGACTGTTGAGCTTTCATACCTCATATATAATTTACAGATCCTACACTGACCAATGTTAAAACATCAGGGAATGGAGTGAGTCTTTAAAATTTTATCTTAAACCTTTTTTTCCTACAAAGCATGGACTTTGTGTATAATCCCCAGCATTTTAAAATGGTCCATTAAATTACCATTTATATTTTAAGTTAATGTGAATATTTTAGTCCTCAGCTTCCTGCAAGCGAGAAAGTGTTGGCATGAAAATTTGTATACAAATTCTCCTGGCTCACCTCAGTTACAGCTACCTTCTATTCTAGTCTTCCAGCAGAGGTTTGGGGACTGCATCAAATCAATGCTAGTGTGTCAAATGTATTAGTACAGAAAATGTTAAGGGCTAGGTTTCTGTATTTTAACTTGCTGTATATTCAGACTATATTCAAGAAATTAATAGCACATAAAGCTTAAAAATATCCTTACCTATAAAATGATAAAGTCAATATACATTTACATTTTAGATGTAGGATAGTAGGGAGTCATTGGATAATTTAGAAGACAAATGACTTTTGTTATAGAATTGTAACAAGGATACATATGTTTATATATACATATATGTGTATATACTTATATATGTTTTATGCATATATATAACAAGGATATATGTGTGTGTGTGTGTGTGTGTGTGTGTGTGTGTATACCATCCATATAGTTGATTACCTTCTGTGTTCCTAACTAGCAGTGAGGACTGTTCCTTTGAATACTTCAGTAAGGGATAATTCTGCATTTCCTAAACTAAGACATCTTTAGATGTAAGGTTAGAATATTCTTTATGTTAACATCACAAACTATAATTTCAGATTCTACATCATTCTTTTTATAATTTCAAAGTACCTAACATATATTGAGTTCAACACATTCTGTTGAAGGAATATTTATTGAGTGACTACTGCTGAAGAGAAACAGTATGTTGAATTCTAGATTTATATTTTGCTTCTACATAATAAAATGTCTAAATAAAATAATAGATAAAATGATCTAAAATAGTTTAAAAACTCTAAATGTTAACAAAAGTACTACAGCAACTTTGAGTTTAATACTTGCTCATGATAAAATGAGCCATTCTCTGCTGGAGCCAAGTCAGGGCCGTCTGTAGCATAATGCAAGGCAAGTCTGCTCTCCCTCAGAAAGGATATAGTACTTGATCTGCTTTTCTCATGATATATTACTTTTTGGAAGCTTTTCTTTCATGTAAGAAATCACTTTCAGGACAAAAAGAATATATTATGCAGGAAGAGAAAGAGAAAAATAGGTAAAAATACATCCTGGAGAAAAATAGAAACCCCGAAATGCAACCACTTATGAGAGTTGAAGAGTTTATTAACAGTGGCAAAGAATCAATAAAATGAAATATCTATTTGAGGATTAGAAATAGATTATAAGAAAAAGATTTTCTTTGCTTGTTCTAAAATATTTCCTTAAGAAGACCATTACAGAGTGTATCGATCATTCTCCTGCTATACTATTCTTAAATTACGGAATACAATTCTTTAGTAAAAACTATAAGAGGAATTTAGTAACAATTTTTTAGGCAGAGTGGACATATTCTAAGTACTGAAATCCCAGTCATTTATGCATTCAGAAATATAAGAGGAAAATGATGTTATGATTTACTATATTCCATGCTAAATATAAAGTAACAGAAAACAATATTTTCCTTAAATTTGTACTTCCTCTGATTTATGTCAGGTTCAGAAAATGACATATTATCAGGGTTAAAAACTCTCCATAAATGAAATTTCCCTGTGGACCATGGAAGAATGGAACTACATCTTTTCAATGCTTGTGATTCTTCAGAGCTCTATGTTAACTTGAATCCAACTATAATATCTGAAATTTGATGGTTGCTCAAATTTGGAAAATGGTAAAAGAAGAAATATATATTGATATTTGGTAAATTGTGTTCATTTTTTGTTCCATTTACATCTAGTGAAAACCTTCACAGGTATCATATGTTCTCTCACAGTTTCTAATATACAGATGAAAAGACATAATAGTGTTGAAACATTAGGGAAATATTTTATGTTGGAAATAATATAACCTGTATTGCAATTGTGCTGTGGGAGGCCCTAACAACTTAGGTACCTTTCTGAGCTGAGCTTCATTAGCTGAGGTTCATTCTGTTGTCAGCACCTTAGCCTGATGCAGACACAGGCCCACAGTGTCCATGTCCTTATGGATGAAATGAGACATTCATGTGGACTACCAAGTCTGGTGGATGAAAAGGGACAGCATGGCTTTTCTCTTAAGGGGAGCAAAAACCTTAACCCTTGCCATGACCGGCCCTTATTGGGTTTCTCAGCCCGTTACTTGATGGTCCTTATTTACTATGCACAGGTTCCCTTTAGGTGGTTACCTTTTACAGAAAACAAAGGAGCCAATGCCACTAATCACATCACAGAAGAAGGATATTTGCAAATGAAAAGGGAAAAGTGGTTGAACCGGTTACACTCATCCTTGGAAGGTTTAGCATGGATTTTAGGAAGTTACTTTGCAGTAAATGTCCTCAATTCAGGGTGAGGGAGTTTTTTAGTAAGAGCAAGACTCAAAGTGTCCTAGGCACATTGCAGGCCTGATTCCCCATGGGAGAACGTATCCATGGGCGTGGGTCCTGTGCATCTCCAAGTGGGAGCTGGGCCCACACCACTCAGAACGGTCTCCTACATTAGCCAGCAATTATTGTCCTATACTTAAGCTTCACATTCAATACACACAGTATAGTAAACATATCATCTGGGGATACTTAGAGCATAGTCCCTCTCTTTCTACTGTAAATATAACATAGCCCTTCAAACTATACAGTAGAACATGCCAATAAGAGAATTATTTTTTCTTAAAATGAGATTTGCACTTTCCTGGGCTGCCCATAGTAAAAAGCTGTTATTTTATCATTTCTTAACATCTCAGTGTTTTGGCTCATAGCACTAATTTATTTTTATCATTACCTTCTCTATGTTTTTCAAGTTAATAATCAATGACATTCCAATTCAGGTGAAACTGAAGAAATAATTTTAATTTTTCTTGCTCACACAGGTGTCTGCACCTTAGAAACTTCTCAGTTGCCATTAGAGGTGACTCAGAAATTCTCAGAGGTCATTGCTTTTCTCTAACATAGAAATGAATGTCATTTTCTAGTATTTGAAGCTACTTTTTCTCAGAAAACTGTACAGAATCTTTCTTTGGTATATCTGGAAAAGAAACTCCAAACTCAAAATATATTTTTCATCTCCAGCCCAACTGCCTATCATAGTTTCAGAGGAATCTACTGATTAGTGATTATGAAAAATATTGCATTATAACTAATCATTCCTACTTATTTAACTGAGGAGTAAAATAGCTTCATTATGTTTAACTTCGGGGAAACTGGAATATATTATATTATTGACTGTCACTTAGAAACCAGATAATTCATTGCATCTCCATGGAATATGAGATGTGTGTCAAAGCCAGAGAGGAAATAACAAAATCATTTTTGTAAAAGCAGAGGATGTAGGGAGAATTTTTTTCAAGTTCTACCTCTTGCCCTCAGGTCCTTCAATAAGCAATGAAGACGCAGGGGACCACCGAGAAGGTAGCAGTTAACTTCATCTCAGGGAGTCTGTGAATGCCATGCTGAAAGTAACACAGTTCACATAAATCTTGGCTAATAAATGGAAAGTTTTCTGCATTGCAAGGAAGAGAAGGATGTGTGAAATAGAGGGAAATACAGTTTCCAGTACCTAGAATCTTGGAATACAATTTAATCACTTCTTGACCAATAAATGAGATAATGAATGAATAAAAATAAAATTGTAAACTAATAAAATAAATATGTATGCCATATTCCATATTTTATATTCTTATATATGTTACATGTTATTTAAAAACTCCTTAAAAATGTAAGACTTGAGGAGCATTATAAAAATTTAACATCAGTAGTAATGGCTAAGAGAAATAAGTCAGAAAAAGTTTAGAAAGACATGATTTCACTCACATGTAGGATATAAAACTGAACACAACAAATGAACAAACAAGAAAACTAAAAACTCATAGACACAGACAACAGTATAGTGGTCACCAGAGGAAAGGGGTGGGAGACGGGAGCAAATAGTCAAGGAGGTCAAACACATGGTGGAGGAAGAAGATTTCACTTTGGGTGCTGGGCAAACAGTGCAAAATACAGTTGATATATCATAGAATTGCATACTTGAAACATATGTAATGGTGTTAACCATTGCCATTCAATTAATTTAATTAAAATAAAATAAAATAAAAGTAAAAAGTCTTAACAGGAAATCATGCAAAATTTCTGCTCAGAATCTAAATTATAAAGGGAATGGGATAGGATTGCACAGAACAAAAAGATTGGCAACCAAAAAAACAAAAAAATATATCATTTTAGCTTTCATTATTAAAAATGCTCATAGAGATTTGAATAAGCTTTTTTGTTTGCATTATATTTTTATTTATTCATTCATATTTTTTATTGTTTTTCAAGTAAAGTTTTCTGCATTCCTCCCAACACTCCCCCATACACCAGCCATCCCCATTTCCCACCCTTGATCTTACCACCCTGTGGCTTTGCCCATGTGTCCTTTATATGTGTTCTTGAAAACCCTTCCCTCTTTCCCCCCATTATCCCCTTCCACCTCCCCTTTGGTTACTGTCAGTTTGTTCTTAATTTCAATGTCTATGGTTATATTTTTCTTGCTTGTTTGCCTTGTTGATTAAGTTCCACTTATAGAATAGATCATATGATATTTGTTTTTCACAGTCTGGCTTACTTCACTTAGCATAATGCTCTCCAGATCCATCCATACTGTTGCAAAGGGTAGGAACTCCTTCTTTCTTTCTGCTGTGTAGCATTCCATTGGGTAAAAGTGGCCATAGTTTTTGATCCACTCATTTACAGATGGGCATTTAAGTTGCTTCCAGCACTTGGCTATTGCAAATTGTGCTGCTTTGAACATTGTGGTGCATGGGTTCTCTTGAACTGGTGTTCCAGGATTCTTAGGATATAATCCCAACAGTAGAATTGCTGGGTCAAAAGGCAGTTCCATTTCTAGTTTTCTGAGGAAATTCCATACTGTTTTCTACAGTGGCTGCACCAGTGTACATTCCCACCAACAGTGCACTAGGGTTCCCTTTTCTCCACAGCCTCGCCAGCACTTGTTTGTTGATTTGTTTATGATGGCCTTGCTGACTGGCGTGAAGTGGTATCTCATTGTGGCTTTAATTTGCATCTCTCTGATGGCTAGTGATGCTGGGTATTCTTTCATATGTCTCTGGGCCCTCTGTATGTCCTTGGAGAAGGTCCTTTGCCCATTGGATTGTTTATCTTCCTGGAGTGGAGTCATGTGAGTTCTTTATATATTTTGGAGATAAATCCGTGTCCAAGGTATTATTGGCAAATATATTTTCACATATGATTTGGTTCCCTTTTCATTTTGCTGAAGTTTTCTTTAGCTGTGCAGAAAACCATATAAAGACACAAAAAAGAAGAAAACTACAGGCCAATATCGCTGATGAACATAGACACTAAAATCCTCAACTAAATATTGGCAAACCACATCCAGCAACACATTAGAAAGATCATGCACCATGATTAAGTGGTTCATTCATTTTCTATCCCAGACCTCATGGTCCTTTGTATCTTCAGACAGAAGCACATGGTGAGGTTGGCCTGCAGATCATTTTGATGCCACTCTGTGCGTAGAATCATTTTGTCCTTGATCAAACTACTGTTTATCTAAAACTGGCTCTCCTTAGAGGTGGTAATCTCCAAAGGAGTCCTTGTGAATCACACATACGCCTGCAGGAGGAAGCACTTCATTGGTTCACAGATATGCTCCAGCACTGTGAATTATACAATAGCAAAGGATGGCAACCACAATAGAAACTCCATGACAGCAGCTTGACTGCTATTAGTTACAATATAAATATTGTGCTAGATGCCTTTGCTTTTTGAATTAACCTCATTCTTCATTACATGATAACACTGCTTACCACTAAATAAACTTAGAATATTCTAAATGCTTAAAATAGTCTTGTTCAAAGTGTCATAAAATAAATTGTGGGAGAGTAATTAGAGTCCAGATTTATTTTTTTCCAAAACCCATGTCCTTCAGTTATAACAAATTGCTTTCTGATGCTCAAATATTGGAATTATAGGCCCCTGCTGAAAAGCTTTACATTCAAATCAGTTAAATTTTAAAAATTAGACTTCTTCAGGCAAACAGAAATGTAAGTAATTTGTCTTTTGTTTGTTTTGTTTTGTTTAAAGGCCCAGGAGGTATTCTTTTTTTTATTTTTTAAAGATTGTATTTATTTATTTTTAGAGAGAGGGGAAGGGAAGGAGAAAGAGAGGGAGAGAAACGTCAATGTGTGGTCGCCTCTCATGTGCCCCTAACTGCAGACATGGTCTCACAACCCAGACATGTGCCCTGACTGGAATCGAACTGATGACCCTTTGGTTCATGCTGGCACTCAATCCACTGAGCCACACCAGCCTGGGAAGTTTGTTTTGCTTTTAACAGGACTCGCACAGCTAAATCTCTGAGTTGAAATCTGATTTTAAGGATTCATTTGGTGCTACCCAGGGAACAGGTATGGTATGGCACATAGTAGCCACTTTGTGTGTGTGTGCATGTGCATGATAAAATGAGTGTGTTAATTTATTAATTTACTGAAATAAATAGATTAGGACATTACAGTCAAAATTAGAAAATGCTTTTTGTTTGTTTTCCACACTTAATTTGGAATTTTCCTAGATGTATTGCACTGAATCGATGTGGGGGGTGCAGATAGGCAATTTTTTGTTTTCTAAGATTATCCTTAATCACACTCTGAAAAATCTTCCTTTCCCACCCCTAATGACATCTTAGTGAAATGCATAACTTCCTAATTACATTCAGATAAAAAATTACCTAGTTCTGTTAAGTTACATATCCTCATTTCAAATCTTTCTCTCCTGGCTCTTCTTCCCTCCACATTCTCTTCATCTTGGCTCTGGTGACCTGCCTTGGGAAGGCAGCCATGCCTGATTCTACTTTCAGTGTTTCTAGTCACAATTCAGGTTTCCTTGCTGTGCATTAATAAGTTTTCAGTTTGCTGGAAGGAATGTCTTTTCCATAAGCAATTATTATGTGGTAATTTGTTTTTGCCCAATTAAACACAGTATTTGGGCTTCTTATAGAGAGTATGCAGAAAACATTGATCAATAGTTGTTACCATTGGCAAAGAGAGAGGGTCAGAATAATCATCTTTCAAAAATAATCCCTCTCATACTATTAGAGCTCATTATGTATCAGGAGAAAGTTAAGCATGTTTCTTTATATAATGAAATCCTTATAAACAATCTTTTATTTGCTTTTCAGTGAAATATTTTTATTTTTTAAAATATAAAATTTTTAAAGAACCTATGAATATCAGGAAAAGTTGAAACATATTTCCCCCCTCTCTGATATTGTCTGTCATTCTGCAGGCTCTTGCTTTAACAAATTCTAAAATAATTTCTACTAGTGTTTTAGCTTTCAATAGTATAAAATTGATTTTTATAATGTTTGCTAACAATAGAAACAAATACAATTCCAAATATATATGTTATAGACATGTACCGTAAATGTGCTAAGAGACAAAGGAAGGTGGTTCTTCATCCCATTTCAATTCAATGGAATTGAGTGTATGTATCTGGCCAGACTCTTTACCTGCACAGAAGAGAATAGTAATTTCATCACTGTGGTCTCACATTCACTTTCCATTCAAAATCTCAAAGCAAGCAAGAATGGGTCAACCAATAAAGACCAGTAAATATAGCAGCACCCAACAGCCAGTGAGGCAATAAGTACGAATCTATTATATTCTACTTAATCTAGACTTTAATAAAGGAGAAAAGAAACATGAAAGCCAAATTATGCTAACGCCTCCCACCGTTTTTTGATACTCTGCCTCTACTTTGCTCCATCCTTCCCAGGACATTCTAATGCGGTTGTTAGAGTTACAATGCTAGATATTGACTCCATTCAACTAGTACTCAGTCTCTATTGCACAGAGGTTAGTAGTTAAACAAAATGTGATCTGGGCGGAAGGTAAGTGTTGCACCATGTGAGGCAGTTTAAAGGAGGAGAATGAGTCTCCAGCTATTTCACAAGTCAAACAATATTGTGGAGTCACGTTACAATTCTTCACTAGTGGAGAAAACACTGGGTCACAGAGGATTTATGTGTGCAAAAGTATTATATTTTAAGACAATGTAAGTAGTTTAATATCAACTATTTTCATTTAGATAAAAGATTTAAAAGAAAATTATGTAATCAGTGTTGTCTACCAATAAGCAGAAAGTAATAAAAGGATTCTCACAATTATTTGTGTTTAGTTAATCATTTTTATGAAATTCACCTATGTTTAGGGAAATAGTCATTATTTTTATTTCTAAATGTTTACATAGATTTTTAAAAAAATTTACATAAAGTTCATTTTCAGGAATTAAAATGTAATTTAAATTCAAGGTGAAAAATACCTATTCTTTTATCTTTCTTGAAATTCTTTGGTGATGTGAAAATTTTTTATTATGCAAATAGTCTTCCTTTCATTTTCTTATACCTTTCAACTTTTCTTAAAGCAACATGTTTATAATTCAGCAACTGGTTTTCTAAGAACACATTAGTTCATACATTTCTTCAATCTCTTTAAATCCTTTCCATCAAAAAAAAAAAATACAGACAATACAGTAATGCAAACTGCTTTTTCTCCCTTGGTGTATTATTGCTTTTCTTTCCTAGATGTGTGAGTGCTATTACAAATCTGAGGACATTCTATTTCTGCAGCCCGTGAACCTCTGAAAATCACTTGCAGGGCTTATGCCGTTTTCACAGCCATATTGTAATGGAATGTTTCAGCCAAACAGACAAAGGATAAGAAATTTGAAGAAAATGGAAGAAAGCCTTACTGACAACACCGACACACACCCATGTGCAAAGATGATCGACAGAGCCACTCTGGCACCTCGACAATTCAGCCACTGCAGTTTTGCCTTCCTGGATGTTCCTTTCCCAAGTGCGTACACAAAATAAGAATGAAAGTCATTCAGGTGGTAAATTACTCTTCCTGGAAGGAAGACTTCAGTTTGACCAGTATACAAATGAAGTCCGAAGGTGGAAATGAAGAACTTTTTGTAGGGAGTTTATTTTGTTTTGTTTTTTTATGTTTAATCAACAGAAACTGATTCCTGGGGTTGTAGGGCATATTTATTTTCTATATCTGGCAGCTAAGGAATTCTCTTTATTCCCTCATATTAGCTTAGTAAAAACTTCCAAGAAAAGTTATGAATGGTCCGTGAACTGTTTCCATATTGACTTTAGAAAACATAATTGTTTAAATTTTTTCTGCAGAGATTGCTGAGATCTCTCCATATGTTTTTTTTTAATTTAAATTATTTTTATGTTGTCCATATGGTTTTTATAGGGCAGAAAGCCATCAAACATAATGAATATACCCTAAGCCAGTTGCCCAAAATAGAATCTATTCTGATAGGAAAATGTATTATTAAGGAGTTATAGCACTTAAAACTTTTAAACAGTGCCTAAGATTAAATTTTTTGAGAATATTCAGGAAAATAAATTTTAAATTGTATAATCTTAATTTCTAATTATAGCATGTTCTGTACTTATACATATATTATATATAAATGTATTATTAATACTCTTTTCTCACAAAATTGGATTTGTATCAAACTCATTTAATGAGTTTGATTTCAATTTATGTTTTCAATTTAATAACATTTTCTGTTATTAAATCGATAAAATTATTTTAATATACACATACAATTTTTTATTTTATTTTTGCTATTAAGTACTGGTTCCATATTCAAATATACTTTGGAAAAAGCCCATTTCCTTGTTTCTATTTCAAAAGAAAACATAAAATTTGGTAATGTCCAAGAAAGTGGCTCCAAATGAGTTAAACAGGCAAGAAGACTTCATTCAACATTGTTGGAATGGGGGTGAAGGCTTTTGCACTACTGCAGTGGAGTAGAGGTATTGAACTGAACCCCAATAAAACAAAAGGCAGACTTTGTAAGCTCTGGGGTAAGCTAGTAGGCAAATACTGGAGGATGTTGGAGGGGGTACAGTCAATATGGTTAGTTTTTCTGTGTTTACTTATTTCCGCTTATCTTTTTGAAGTTAGACTCCCATCTTCACAATGGGACTGGCAGATAGAGACATGACATATTTTTCTTAATTACTGCATTTCAAAAGGTTGGTTCTCAGGTCCTTGAGAAAGACGTACCTAGATTTTAAAACTGCCAGAAGCTGGAAGAAAATTTATGTCATAAGAGTAAGGCAGAGAAAGTATTTACAATTGCAAACCTTCTAGAGTCCTCTGAGGAAAGGGAGAGTAGGGGTCTATTGTCAGAAAGAAACCTGTCTGAAGTTCAGTCAAGCTGAGGGAAATATTGAGGCTATCTTAGTCAACCACAGTTATGTATTGTTAAATTTGCCTCACTTATGTATTTTTGTATAATTCATCTGTCGAACTGGTAGCATATGCATGTTTGGGGTGAATGCAGACATGCACAATATCAAGAAAAGGTGATGCGGTCCGAAACAGCACAGCTCAAATCCAATCATCAGAAAGTACTTATATTTCTACACAGAGTGAATACACAATCTATAATGTGTAAAACAAATTAAACAGACATTCCTTTAAAAATATTGGTTTGGCCAAGAAGCCCACATGTGTTTTTCTGTACTATGAAAGACACATTTTCATTTTCACCAATAACTTTATTGATTTGGGTATTTTGAGTGTGTCATCTAACTCCTGTGTGGTATAATGTTGATTGTTCTTAATTAATACCTCAATTTGGTCACTATTAACTTCAACTGGTGTACCCAACTATGGAGCCTCATCCAGCGAGAAATCCCCAACATGAAACTTTGCAGACCACTTTTGACCTGTTTGATCAGTCACAGCATCTTCTCCATACACTGCACAAATGTCTCTCTACATTTCAGTTGCGTTTTTACCTTTCTTGAAATAAAACATACATGCCAAAAAGTTACACATTTTCTTCCATCTTCAATATTAAAATAGCTGCACAAAAATTCATCAGTTTTGATAAGTTTTTTTAATGCATCTGTCACAATATAATCTCACAGAATTGTTTTGAATGAGCTTATAGACAACTAAGGTCTTTCAAAAGCTTCTTATGGGTAAAAAATGAACATTTTAATCAACCAATTAATTTCAGAAAGACAACAAAATAATGCTATAAGATCTTTGCTGGATTGTCAAACCTCTTCAAGGACCACTTAAAGAGAAGAATTTCATAAACACGTTTATTATTGTGGAAAAGAATTTTCCAACTAGGTAACCAAAACTTAATGGCCAACAAATGGTTGGTATGAAAGAGATCATAAATAAGCCTTACAAGCATTTTTATAATTCATTTAAGAGGAAGTATTTCAAATGAAGAGAATTTTGATGACATTTTAATATTGTAAGTTAGTAAAAATGTGTAATTGTTTTCAATTCACTTCCCCTTCTTGTGAGAAACTTGGTGGGATAACGTCTATTGTCCATACTTTCACTCCTTGTTAGTTCTAAACTGACTAATCAAAACAAATCAGATTATAGTAAAATGAACCCTGATTGACAGTTCCTCTGTGCTAATTCTTTACTCATGTTCTTCATGTCATAACTGAATGTTACTGCCTGTTGTTATTCCAGACTGGTTACACAGACTCTAACCTATATTAAACTCGGGTATTTTAAGTTTAAATTACTTTTATTTACCATTCTTAATATCTCTCCTATGCCCAGGCTCTGCTACCATTCTAGGAACACATTTAAAAAATATACTTTTTATTTATATATATTTATGTATAATGTATAAATTGTGTGTGTATATATATATATATATATATATATATATATATATATACACAAATATAGTCATGTGGAGCTCCGGGGCTATGTTCTAAGAAATACGTTGTATGTGAATTTGCCCGTGTGAAAACATCATAGAGTGTACTTACACAAACCTGATGGTGGTGATATTATACACTTATACCTAGGCTGTATGGTATGTCCTATTGCTCCTAACATAAAAGCTTCTACAACATGTTACTGTGCCAAAAAAAAGAAAACACAAGACTAAATTGAACACAAGAGAAATACAGGTAATCAACAGACATGGTAGACTCAAGATCTATGAGGCTACTGCCAGCATAACACACATACTGTTTTACAAAATTTGTATACATAGAAAGAGTACACTCTATAATAATAATGAAAATTATAGTAAACACATAAACCAGTATCACAGTCATTTATTATTATCAAGCACTATGTACTGTACATAATAGTATGTGCTGCTTTTATATGACGGAGACCACCATAGATTTGTTCACTCCAGCATCACATGTCGCTCCAATATCACAGGTGACAGGAGTTTTTCAATTCCACTGTAATTTTATGGGACAACCATATATATGCTGTCCATTGCCGACCAAAATGTCATTATATGGCACCTGACTATATGTGGGTATATATGTGTATTTATATAAACAAAATACCTCTATAGATATGCATGTGTATATAGATATGTAGACAGAAAAAGCTATGAATGCAGAATAGTTATATATCACATGCATATGCATATATTTCATATATTTAAACATATTTTTCTTATCTATATCTTTATCTGCCTGTGTATTCATATTTGCATTTTATATTGATATTTGCATTTACAGCTTAATTTTTCTCAAGATTACTTCCTTCCAAAATATGTTGTCAATTATTTCTTTCAGTTATTTTTCATTTTCTGCCTCCAGATATAATATCCATATTTTAAAGACTTTTTTATCCTCACTAAAGCTATTGCATAAAAATAACCTCTAGTTCTATTTCTTCACTGCATGTTTCAGTCTCAAATTCCAGCTCCCCTTTGCTTGCTGGGGACAACAGGGGTCACTTCCACATACTGGAGTTTCAGAAAGAGACTGTAGCCTACAGGTGGGATTTCTGCATTCCTGAACAAGGAGAAGAAAAGCAATAAAGGATAAAATGTTTCTAGGGACATAGAGAATTTTGTTTTATATTACTTTTATCTAGTCTTGATTACTGTATTTCCTATAATTGAACAGTTTAAATGTGAAATTTGTTTTGCAAGAAGCATAATGTTAGAGTCATAATCATCTCAAAATCATTTTCACATTTTCCTCATCAGAAGGTTGCAATTTTGTAGATGTGGAAATAAGTGTTGTCCATAGGTCTAGAAGGGCACACTAGATAAAGTTACACTGAGAGCTATTAAATGTGTTAATAAAATTTCATATCCAATTTTCTAGAGCAAATAATCTTTTCCTGGTATTCTATAGTTGCTTACTGAGGTAGTTACATAAGACATTAAGTGTGAGATGGATTTAGGGAAATTTATCCATTTAATTCTGTGAAAGAAACGGGAAGAAATTAACACTTTAACAATATTTAGAGCCTATTATAATGTATACATATGCTCTCACTATTTCTTAATGTTCCATTTATTTACATATTATTTAAATACATATAAAATAATCTCCCAGTATGCTTGGGGGGAAAATACACAGCTGCATCTCTGTATAGACTATAAAAATAGTGTCTTACGCCAAGCTCTGATATTCCTCATAAGCTTTCTCTTAGTATTAGGAAGTCAAGCCTGATCATTCAGCTACAATGATTAAAACTCTCCATGAGGCTCCTAGTGCTTCAGGGTAAGATCCATGCTCTTTAACACAGACTATGACACTGTAGGCATTCCAGACCCTGATTTAGTCTTCAGCTTCATTTTGCACCGCAGACCACTAGTTCCTTCAAACGTCTAGGAGACGTTTCCCATCTCCTAGATTTGTTGAACTCCTTTCAGTTTCTCAAAGATTCCTGTTCTTTTTTTTCTTCTGTGCCTAATCAGACCAATGGAGTCTAGACAAGATTCATAAAGGTGGTTAAAAATTTGGGTGCAAAATCCAGAATGTCAGGGTCTGCATCCCAGCTCTGCCTTTAAATGCTACATCAACAAGCTACCCCTCCAACCTTTAGCTGCACCTTTCTACGTGCAAAAATGGAGATAATGGTATTCTCCCTCATAGGTCTGCTGTTGTGAGAAAATGCATATAAAGCACTGAGGATAGTAGTTGATACATAGCAAGTGTTCAAAAATTGCTAGCAGTTATTATCATAAAGATCATATGTTATAAGGAGGAAAAAATGGATTGTTTTGTTTTGTTTTGTTTTACTTAGATGGGGCAGAAAGAAATGTGTTATTGTCTAATATAGCACTGATAGAATAAGTACAATTTTATGATATTGCAAGAAAGGAGTTCTCTATCTGAAATGTTGAAGTTTCTCCCACGGATAATTTACTCATAAAAGTTTAAGAAGAAATTAAGGTGATTCTAACTGTAAGCCTCATCAACATGATCATTTGGAATAAATTGTAATATCAAAATTCTGCAGTTGATAGGGGAAGACCATTTCAAGATGAGCCTGGGGGTAATCAGATCTTTCTGAAACAGGGAAAATTAAAAGGTCAGTTGTACTTTGACGCTTCCCAGTGTTCCTTTTTTGTCAAACATGCAAATCCACAGGGCTGCCTCTAGAATAATCTTCACAAGTGTTATCCATTTAATAAAATGCCCACTTTTATCTTTCATATACACACATTATTTCAAGCTCACATCTAAGTCATCCTTCATGGTAAGAGCTAATCTCATTTCCTCATACCTGTCACTGAATCATGTTAAATATCTCACTCAGAATAATTACCTCACAGATAAATTTCTTTGGCCTTTCTGGATATGGATACAAAAAAGGAATGACTTACCCGCTCAGAGACAGTGTCTTCTAGGATAGATATTTTTATACTCTGCAGAAGAGTACACTCATTATTTTCATATAACTAAACCATCAAATCAGTTCCAATATAACATTTGCAATATTTAACTTATTTGTGTCCAAGTTAATGTAAGGTGGTCTTTGGAAATATGGTCTCATCTCAGGAAATTTCTTCAAACTTTTTATTATCTCCACTCTTTATATAACTAAATCATTTTAAAATTTTAGTTTCCTCTTTATCTCTGTCTCTGTCTTTGTCTCTATGTCCATTTTCTCTCCCTCTTGCAAAGAAAGGCAACAGACAAGCTAACTTCAATATCCTGAGTTGCATGTGAGCGACTTGATTAATGTGCTTGTGAATTCTTAATAAGGGATGTGTGCATATTCATAATGGTATTTATTAATTCATAAGGCAGCTGCTAAAAGGCAGATCATGAAGAGATGCATGGTCTCCTCCCACAGAAGCCTCTTGGCAGTGATCAGGCCTTTTCCCTGCCTGGTTGTAGATTGTGGCCCCAGCATCCTAAACTGATGGGACCTCTTTTTATCTGCCCTGGAAAAGGGAGTCCTTTGCCAGCAGGAGGCCTGAGGGACGGGAGGTTCAGATCGAATCCCCCAATGTGAGGAGGATGAAATATAAAACTTAATGAGACTAGTAGAGTCCACAGCTCATTTCAATTATTTTTAATTGTTTTCAGATGCTGCCCGGCATGCTTCATTTAGTTCCGCAATAAACAGAGCATGCAGTTTGCTGGTGGATCTCAGTGGAGACCCTGAGGAAACATCCCACAGGAAATGATGAAAAATAATAAGAGTGATACACATATTGGAGCATGTACCAGGCAGATGAGATGGAAAGTGCGGGGGCAGGAAGAACCAGTGACTGTGACTCATCAACTTGAAGAATCACACGAAATATCACTTGTGAATTCTTGCCATCACTCCTGAAATTAATAATACCTACATAGAAAACCAGTAAGGCTTACAGTGAACTCCTCCACTCAAGTCAATGGAAAGTCACCCATTACTAGGCTCCTCTCTCCTGAATTACTTTCCTCTCATCCACTTGGGGAAAAAGTCAACCAAGGTTTAGAGGATTTTGAGATGTTGATATACAGAAAGTTGCAGAATCCTAATTAATAATCTTAGAGTTCTTATTATGCCCAAAGTATCTTCTATCACTTTGATCTGAAGTGTGAGTGGATATTTGTAAATTGTGTAGGAATGTAGTTTAATGGAGAACTCCGTAAAGTTTATTGAACATCATTACAGAGCATATCATTCAGATAAATTAAAATATTTTATTTTAATGACAATAAAATTCCATTATTTTGACTAGAAGATTTGTATAGCTAATTTAATATGTCAGCTTGGCTAGGCAAGGGCACCCAGATTTCGGTCAAACATAAGCCTAGAGGATATTGCTATGAAGGTATATATTTTTTATGTGATTAACATTTAAACCAGTAACTGAGTGAAGCTGATTATCCTGTAATGTGGGTTGGCCTCATCTAATCCTTGAAGGCCTTACAAGACAAGACAGAGGTCCTGGAGCCAGAAGAAAATCTGCCCCCAGCCTGCCTTGTCTCCACACAGCAGCGTCAGCTCTTCCTTGAGCCTCCAGTCTGCCGGCCTGCTCTGCAGATTCTGGACTTGCCAGCCCTCATGCTAGCATGATCCAAGTCTTTAAAATAAATTTCTCTTCCCCTATATATACACATTCTATTGGTTCTGCTTCTCAGGAGAACCTTGACTGCTACAAAGACCAAGACAACCTTTGCAGCTCAATTGAATGGCATATTTCTCACAAGATTCCAAATGTACTATATGGCTTATTGAACATGATAGTCAAATATGTGCTGTAAGTGAAAATTCTTCCTTTAGTCCATGCTCAATGGCTCTCCACTTTAAGTGTGCATAAGCAACAGTAAAGACATTGAAGCATGAACAGGTCCAATTTCCACTCTCAGACCTACTGGGGTATCGGTGGATGAGACTAGGGCATGCTATTACTTAAAAATTTCTGAGGTGATTCTGATGTATTGCCATGTTTGATTCATGGATTTAGGGATTTAAAACATGTGCAAATGTCCCCTCCACCCACACACAACAAACCACTATATATATGTGTGTGCATGTGTGTATATATGCTTATAAGTTGAGAATATATGATAGAGTTAGAAATATTATATTAAAGATGATAAAAATGGCAAACTGATCATACACTCTGCTCTCCTAGGGCACTGCTGCTTCAATGTTCATACAAGTGTGCCTGCCAGCAGCTGTAAATGCAGCCTAGGTAGACGCTGCAGAGAGGCCACTGAGGACCATCCAGTGCCTGTCCCCTGAGGACCGTGTCCTCAGAGGGTGGATCTCCTTTCCACTCCACACTGCCTTTATTTCCTGACATTTGGATTTATATGTTATATTTTCTCTAATAATAAAAGCATTACAAAGGTGAGTAATTATTGAAAGCATAAAAATGAAAACAAACTTCCTAAAATTTCACATTTTAGAAGTGATTTGTCCATATATTGGCATAGTCTCTTCAATTTTTCCCTGCAGATAAATATTTACTATACTGTTTTGAGTAGATATTCCATTTTTTAATGAATATTACATAATTAACATTGTACATGTAGAATATAATTCTAATCTAATTTTAATATTTCATACTTTTCCTTACAATGTTCCATAATTTATCTACCAAGAATCTATAGAGATTATTTCTATTTGCTTTTATAAATAATAATCTGATAAATGTTATATTTAAGGGGCACATATGCACATTCATGTCTAATATTTTTATTAGAAAAAGAACAAGAAAAATATCCAGATTGAACAAGGACATTATCAGAGCTCTTAACTTATGTTCCCCAGTGGCTCAGTATACATCCAGTAAACACTCCCAGAAGGACAGGACTATTTTATGCTTCTTCTGCCATGTTGACAATTTAAAGTTTTAAACACTTCAGCCAATCCTATATTAAAACAATTCCATTGTTGTCTTAATTTTAATCTCTTTCATTACACATGAGGGTAAACATTCTGGAATTCTCAGTTCAGGGTCTTTTCATTGGTTTCTAAGTGTTTCCCCATCTTCTTTGAGATCCCTGAATACATGGCACAATTCAGAGTTTGTCATATTTGTGGCCCATATGTTCCTAGCTATTTTTCAATTGCCTTATACTTATTCATAGTTTTCTTTTGCATATAAGTGATTTTAGTGTATAGTGCTAAGTTTAATGATGTATATATGTATAATTTATATCATTTTTGTAAGTTTAGAAAATCTTTTTTAATATAAGGTCAATGATTACTCATCTTTATTTTCTACTAGTTTGTGTGATTACATTTTTCTTTATTTGTTTCAATAACCTAGAATTTATTTTGAGTGTTGCATTATTTGCAAAGCAGCTAATTTCAGTTTACCTGAAATATTCAATTTATGGAATAGTTAATTCCTTAGTTCATAGATTTCTTTAGCTACATACACTTATACAAATATGTTTATTCATAGGAAGTATTTCATCTAATTGTTGACTTTTGTTCAAGCATCAATTTTTTAAAAGGGTCTAGACTTACACATTTAAAAATAGAGGAAAATTATTCTCTAATTTTTCATTTTTTAAATAAAATTTTCTCTGAAGAGCATTATGCTAAGTGAAATAAGCCAGTCAGAGAAAGACAAATATCATATGATTTCACTTATATGTGGAATCTATTGACCAAAGTGAAGTAACAAGCAAAACAGAGACAGACTCATAGATGGAGAGCAGACAACAGCTAGTGGGGTGGGGGCGGGGGTTAGGGAGTGGAAGGATTGAGGAAAAAGGACTCAGGGACATGGACAACAGTGTGGTGATTGCTGGGAAGACAGGGGCATAAAGAGACTGAATGGTAGTAGAAAAAATACAATGCAGATTAAATAAAAAATAAATAAAATTTTCTCAATTTTCTTCAAAGTTCAATATATTTTTAATTTTCTATAATATTTTATGTTAATTTTGCCCCTCTTTACCACTGTGTTAGTGAATCACTTATTTTTAGTTTTAAGTATATTTTACTGATTATTCTATTACAGTTGTCCCATTTATTTTTCTCCCCTTTATCCCCACCTATCCTGAACCTTCACCCCTCCAGCGTTCCCACCCTCTTAGTTCATGTCCATGGATCATACTGATAAGTTCTTACGCTTCTCCAATTCCTATACTGTTCGTAACCTCTCCCTGTCTATTTTGTACCTACCATTTATGGTTCTTATTTCCTGTACCTTTTCCCCCATTCTCCCTCTTCCCCTCCCCACTGATAACCCTCCCTGCGATCTTCATTGCTGTAATTCTCTTCTTGATCTAGTTGTTCACTTAGTTTGCTTTTGCTTTTTAGGTTCAATTGTTGATAGTTGTAAGTTTTTTGTCATTTTACTTTTCATAGTCTTGATCTTTCTCTTTTTCTTAGATAAGTCCCTTTAACATTTCATATAATAAGGGCTTAGCAATGATGAACTCCTTTAACTTGACCTTATCTGGGAAGCACTTTATCTGTCCTTCCATTCTAAATGATAGCTTTGCTGGATAGAGCAATCTTGGATGTAGGTCCTTGCCTTTCATGACTTGGAATACTTCTTTCCAGCCCCTTCTTGCCTATAAGGTTTCTTTTGAGAAATCAGTTTAGGGGAACGCCTTTGTAGGTAACTCCTTTTCTCTTGCTGCTTTTAAGATTCTCTCCTTACCTTTAATCTTGGGTAATGTAATTATGATGCGTCTTGGTGTGTTCTGCCTTGGGTGCAACTTCTTTGAGACTTTTTGAGCTTCCTGAATTGCATGTCTACTTCCTTCACCAGATTGAGGAAGAGTTTTCCTTCATTATTTTTTAAAATAAGTTTTCAATTTCTTGCTCTTCCTCTCATCCTTCCTACAACCCTATGATTCAGATGTTGGAATGTTTACAGTTGTCCCAGAAGTTCCTAAGCCTCTCCTCATTGTTTTGAATTGCTATTTCTTCATTCTGTCCTGGTTGAATGTTTATTTCTTCCTTCTATTCAAAAGTGTTGATTTGAGTCCCAGTTTTCTTCCCTTCACTGTTGGTTCCTTGTATATTTTTCTTTATTTCACTTTGCATAGCTTTCACTTCTTCTATTTTGTGCCCACACTTAATCATTTCTGTGAGCATCCTGATTACCAGCGTTTTGAATTATACATCTGATAGTTTGGCTATCTCCTCATCACGTAGCTCTTTTTATGGATTTTTTATCTCTTTCCTTTGGGTCATATTTCTTTGTCTCTGTACACCAGTTGCATTGTAAGGGGTGTAGCCTTATGTATTCACCAGGGCTGGGCAACCCACTTCACTGCTTTGTGGTGCTGTATGGGTGGAGAGGGGTCTGAGAGGGAACAACGCCATTTGTTTGGCACTCACTCTGCTTTTAGTCACTTCCCCCTGCTACCCCCAAGTGAATTGGGCCCTTCTGGGTTAATTCCCAGGTGGGTGGGTTTGTGTACTTTCTAGGACCCCGTGGGTCCCTCCAGTGGACTCTCCTGTGATGGGGAGTTTCTCTTGCCTCCACAACTCCCACAGATTTTTATAACCAGAGGTTTTGATGCTTTATTTCCCCACACTGGAACCCTGGGTACACACATCTGTCTCACTCCCCAGTTGTTCTTACTGCTTTATCTGTATGCAAGTGTGAGACTGCCAGGTCTACCAGCTGCTGCCTTATCTATCTGGTCTGCTATCTTGCCTTACATCCTCTCTATCCTGGCTGCCTGTCTCCACCCCTGCTACCAGTGTGAATGAATGTGTCTTCTTCAACTCCTTGGTTGTCAGGCTTCCATACAGTTTGCTTTTCTGGCAGCTCTGGCCATTTTTTTGTTTTTAAATTGTTGTTTTTCTTCTTTTGATTGTGCGAGGAAGCAAAGCATATTTGCCTGTGCCTCCATCTTGTCTGGAAGTCTGCTCTGAATCATTTATTTTTAAAACCCTTCTAAGAAACTAGGCCACTTAATAAGAGATTTATTTAAGTAAATTGTCATCTCTGATATGCTTGAATTCTGTTATTATGTTACAGGTAAATTTTCTAGTTTTTTATTATTTATTTAACTTCCTTGCTCATTGTTTTGTTTTCTGATTTTCTAGACTATATTTGTTTCTTATTTTTTTAAAGATTTTATTTATTTATTTTTAGAGAGGGAAGTGAGGGGGGGAGAGAGAGAGAGAGAGAGAGAAACATCAATGTGCGGTTGCTGGGGGACATGGCCTGCAACCTAGGCATGTGACCTGACTGGGAATCGAACCTGCGATGCCTGGTTTGCAGCCCGCGCTCAATCCACTGAGCTACGTCAGCCAGGGCTTGTTTCTTATTTTTATAGTCAAGAGAATGTAACATTTATTTTTTTCCACTATGAAGGATAAAAACTTAATATTTATGACTTTGTTCACTTCATTTGCTGTTATATACTTAATTTATTACTACACAATTATTATTTTAATTCTCTATTTTTGAACAATATCTTTTGGATTATTCTTCAACAAGCAAAACACGAATAGCCCAATAGAAATATACATATCCTGCAGACAGCTCATAAAAGAAAACAAATTGATACTAATTGTAGAAAAATGTCAGTTTCACAATTATAAATTCCATTTATAATAACAGCATATCAATATTATCCATTAATTATAATTTTTGCTTTTAAAGTAAAGAGTTACCATCAAAGGGAAGAAAGGGTAATTCATTTTTACTTATATTCTCATCTACTCTGCTAGTGAGAGTTAGTATTAAAGCCTTTAAAATATTCCTCTAATTTGACCCAGAAATTTTACTTTTAAGAATTTCTCTGATAAAAATAATATCATCCATATTAAAAAACATACCAAACTTTAGTTACAAAATAGTGACAAGGATATAATGTATAGCATAGGGAATATAGTCATTAATATTACAATAACTATGTATGGTGCTACATAAGTATTGGAAATATCAAGGGGAACACTTTGCACAATATATGATTGCCTAACCACTATGTTGTACACCTGGACCTAATGCAAAGTTACATTAAATGTAAACTATAATTAAAAATTACCAAATAAATAATAATTTATAATAATAAATAGTATAATATCAAAGATCTAACAATAATAATATTTATCATTTATTAAGGACTAGTTATGTGACAGGTATATAATATTACAGGCATAACTTTCACAACATCCCAGGAAGGTAGGTATTACAATATTGTTAATGGTAAGATTTGGAAACTGGGTCATAAAGCTAGTGATAATTTATGCCAAAGTTGTTTATTTGAATATAGGGAACTATTTTATTACAAATAGATCTTTTTTTTTCCAATTTTATTTTAATGATTGTTCAAGTACAGTTTTCTCCCCTTTACTCCCAATCAAGCCCACCCACCCCCCTCCCAACCTCCCTCCCATTACCACCCTCCCCCTAGTTTTTATCCATGTGTCTTTTAACTTTGTTCCTGTAAACCCTTCCCCTTAGTAAACAACTTACATAGGGCATAATATCTATGAATCAGATTAATGTAGGAAAATATTCTTCTAGAATTAAGTTATCAATAACAGTTATATAAATCACATATGGGAAAAACAGTCAACATTTTATATTTCCAAGAACTTTATATACAAGTTGTACTTATTAAGGTATATTAGGAAAATGATAAAGAAGATACTTAAAGAATGCAGTAAATGTACTTGAACCTATACCAAGAAATGTCATTTAAATGAACAAAACAGTTGATACTGAGATGAAGTCTTAAGTCATTTCAAATATAACAAAATTCAGACTTTGTTATATCTGAATATTGTATTGAAGGAAATCTATCATTTAGAAAAAGAGGGGAAAATGGAGACAACTGTATTTGAACAACAGTAAAAAGTAAAATAAAAGTTCTCTTTGGCTCTCATCTCAAATGTACTAGTAGAAACAAATCTGCAAATGTACATTTATAAAATATTAACTGTGGAACATGAAGGTTTTAAAAACATTCTATTGTTTATGCTATACAGTTTTTCCATTTTTCCCTCTTCATCCCCATCCACCCATCTGGACCCCCACTTCCATAATCAGTTTCCTCACCATTGTCTATGTCCATGGGTCCTTCATATATGTTCTTTGAATAATCTCTTCACCTTCCAATTTGTCCAATTTAAACCCAGGCAATCTAGTATCAGAATCCAGGCTTTAACCAATGATGCAACCTTGGTTAGGGAAAATGTGATGTAATTCTGTTAGTCTCAGCAGTATGACATTAATTAACCTGTATTGTACCTACACAATGGAATAATGTGCTTCCATTCTGGCTTTCCTGAACTTGATTAATTTAAAATGCCACTTGATCTTTGCATATACTCTGAAAAAATGTATGCAGGACTTTTATATAATCTGAGTCATGTCTTACAACACACACACACACAAGCACACACACACACACACACATATCAGAAATTATGATTTGATATAAAATTTATGTGTTACAACATTTTCTTCTCAATAGATATTCCATTGTCTTCCAGCACTTAATGTTGTATGAGTAATTCATTATAAAAAAGTTGTGGACCTTCATTGTCCAAAAAAATTTTAAGTATTTATTCTGTTTATATTTTTGAAATTATTTTCAGAAATTCATTTCTCCTTTCATCAAATGTTTTATTTTTATGCTTTAATATTTTTCAAGGTTGCTGTGTTGTTATCTATCTGCTTGTTGTTAGCCTTGAATCGAAAAGAGGTATTTTAGATCTCATGTTTGCTACAGATTGGAGAGGTGGTATGTCCTTATTCCTTCCTAGTATCATTTTCTCAATATTTTTACATTTTTCAATTAAAAAAATAGTTCAGATTAATGAGTACAGCCCAATTGAAATGCCTAAGCATCAGTGATCTACTTCAAGGCTACTGCATAAAGAAAGAGTCTCTCTAAAGTATACAGACAGATATATTGAGTACTGATGTTGAGATCTGGAATACTTTATTGCATGAAAAATTACACCCCCATTGTATTGTTCTCAAAAATTTTATGTTCCCTTCCTTGCTTTCAATTTCTCCTCTAATGAAACATCTTGATGTCAGTATGTCTTTGCTCATTCCTCCTCTTTTATCTGTATTATATCCTGGGAGGTTAATTCTAGGAAGAAGAGGTAGAAGATTTCTTTTTCTGGTTCATAAAACATTTTCAACATTGTAAGAGGCAAGCACATAACATTTTGTTCAGTGTGTTAATGTGTCCTGAGGTAGTGACAAAGAGTAGGAAGAGTTCATGTCTTTGCCCATTTCCATTAAGGATACCTGCCTTGCTCTGTTTCAAAAGATGAAGCACAAAGGCATAGTCTGGGGAAGTGTTTCACAATGCACACCATCCACAATGGATGTAAAACAAATGTTCCAAGTAATAGCCAGTGTCCCTCTCTTTAGTTCTCAGGGCAAATGTCAGGGTTTGAGCACTTTTATTAAAAATTGGAGGTGTATCAAAATCATTTTACAGCCACCTTAGTTTAAAAAGATTTCCTGTACCCCTTTTACAAGAGACCAAAAATATCCAACAAAACAAGCAATGATTGATATTTTATGTCTTTTCTTGTGTAATCTATGGAACTGCCTGTTCTGATTTCCCATGCTTTCTTGACTTCCACAAAAATATTAGTGAGTAATGTTGGTGCCTGTTAGGAACATATGAGAGACAGGTTACAGTACACATCAAACAGCAAGACAATTGAGTTTTCATCATTTAGTTACCTCATCAAAACCCCTCCATGTGCATTCTCTAATCCAAGCCTCCCATTTTGCCCTTAGGCAATACAAACTCAGATTGCATTTACCTTGATCTCTGATGCCAGAGAGAAGATTCAGATCTACACAGCTCTATCCCCAGATATGATAATGGTGCCTCAGACCAAACGGTCCAAATAAAAAGTCTTTCAGTTAGGCACTGGAGGGAGGGAGAGCAGGGAGTCGTTGCTTGTTCAGTGGGTATAGAGTTAACTCATACAGGGTAGGGACTTTCTGGAGACCTGTTACACAACAATGTGCATGTGGTTGACACTATTATATTGTGTATTTAGAAATTGTTGGGACAGTGAATGTTACTTTTTTTTTACCACTATTAAAAAGACTATCCATTTAACACCTTACATAAACCCATTGATGAATATCTTGGTATTCAAAATATGCCCTTAAAGTATAATTCTCACTCCATAATGTTAATCTAAATAATCCTTCCAAACACATATGATGCTGTTTCCAAGAGAAAATCTGGTGGTTAAAATTGACTCTATTGTGTTTACAGGTTGTGGTAATTATGAGTATAGCTGTAATCCTAACTGTGTTCTTTGGCTTGTACCATTCAAAAACTGACTCTGAGACCTGAACCTGAATCCTTCTATTGATAAGATATTCCAAGTTCCCAAGTTTGTCATCTCACTTCCTCTAGAACAAGGTCTGTGCTTAGAGATGAGCCTTCTTGCTGCCTAACTCTCTGATGCTGAAGGTGGCTTTCTTACCTAAACCTCAAGTATCTGCCTGTTTCTTGAGCACCATTTGCCATGCTGATTGTGCTATCGATGGACTGCCTCTGTAATATCCACATGACAACTCTCATTTACTGGTTGTCTTTCTCTCAGTTGTATACAAGCCCTCCTGATTTGGGATCTATCTGTCCACAAAGTCTACCCACCTCACTGGCCATCTCTGTGCTCCACTTCAAAACTCTGAGTTTAGCCCATCAATTCTTAAGTGATCACATTCTACCTAATCCTGTTTTGACCAATAGAATGTGAGGAATTTCATGAAAATCAACAGAAGAAGTTACAAAGAAAAGGTTATTATTCTACAGTACCAAATGCTACGCTAAAGTTGAAGTGACAGCTAGGAGCATTATTTGACTATTTTGTTATTTCCTTAGATTTTATAGACTAAAAAAAAATATTTTATTCAGTTTAGCACATATTTTTTAGAGGCTAATGTGTTAATACCTGCTCTTTTGTATAACATGATTATCTAGCTTAAAGCAGATAGATACAAAATAAATACCACAATGGTTTTCAGCATTCAACTATGATCTTTAACAACATTTGAATAGAATTATTAATAAGACCTTGGTAACCTTCAAAAGACTTTTAGTAAAATGGTTCAGGAAGAAACTGAAGTGCAAAGTAAAGAGCGAATGATGATTAAGAAAGTGCATGGGTACATTATTTTTCAAGAAATGGGGTTATAAGATGAAAAAGAGCTGTTGTGTTAGGGGGAAATGTTTTACTTTCTTTTGTTTATTACTTTGGTGGTTACTGTTTTTTGTTTGTGCATGTTTGGTATAGCCAAGAAGAGAGGAAACAGCTGGTAGGAGAAGCCTGGAGGGTGTGACAGTAAAAAAGAACGATGAATCGAAGTTTCACAAGAGTATAAACAATATATATTATTTTCACGTAAAAGTATTCACCTCAACAAAGATTTGGTCCATCCCTCCTCCAGGAAAGAAGCAAATGAACGTGAAGAAAATGAGTGTTTTGTTTGAGCTTTAAGTAGTGAATTGCAACATGTGTTAAGGGTTTGCAAGTTTTTCATTCATATACCACAGGTGAGTTGATTTCTGAAGGGTGAAGGTGTGGGAAAGAGTGTGTAGGCCTCAAAGCTATTAACAAGCAGAGATTCTCAAATCAATCTTCAGGAATGTGATAGGAGAGAGATGCAGAAAATATTTGGCAAGGAGAATTGAGAACTTACTAATTTTAAGTAGCATAAATTCGTGGTAGATCCATCACTGATTTTGCCCATCAACCCACAGCAGTGACCTATTAAAGAAATGGAGCCATTAGTTGAATACATCATTACCATCTCCTCATTTCATGTATAATAACTTTTGCCTCAAATAAAATTTATTTTAAATTTTATTTTAAATTTAAATACTATTGTATTTATTGCTTTCAAATTTTCTATGATACATTTTGTAGATGCATATCATACATACACAAATAGTTATGATAGGGACTTCTCATAAAATTCAAGCATGATGTTCTTTATCCTGAACCTTATCGTGTTAGTCATCATTCAGAGATATGTGTTTAAATCTGGCTCTAATGCATAATTTCTAATGATATTTCCAAAAGTTCAAGATAATCATTCCCCAAAGTAATGTAGTAGAACTTCAAAGTGATACACTCCCAGTTAATAATAGAAAGAGTTTTGTATTTACAAATAATTACCAGATATATAGGAGAGAGAATGTAGTGCTGCCAAAAAAGCTTACAAATTATTTATGTGGTATTTACAGCAAAGAGCAATTATAACACACCAGGAAGCACTCCAGTTACTTTAAAGATTATGCATTAGATTGTGAAATGTCTGTTAAATGATTACAGAGCATTGGTGTCTGTGTGCAACTTTCCATCATATGGATGGTTTATGAAATAGTTACAACTGCTCCCAAATCACCCTGAACACATTTACATCACTTTAAGTTGTGTAGTTGTATATTTTGATTAAGAAGTCTTCACTAAAAGTAAATATACTGTTTATAACAGAAAAATACTTGTACTCTAATAAATACCTTTACATTGGTGTGTTTTAAATGGCTCTTGAAGTACGTGAAGGACAAATAGGCTTACTTGAGAGTAGAGGATTTAAAACACACAATAGCCTTAGAATTCATTTTTATTTTTAAAATAAATTTGTAAAAGTTACAATTGCACAAATTATAAGGCATTGAACTACAAGGTTTTTAAAATACCACAGCCCTTATCCTACTCTCAATAATTCTTGGGAACCATTTTTTTAAAGTTTCTGTAGCCATCCCCCCTGGAAGCAGGCAACAGAATTACTCCCGTGGAAAGATGAGATCGGGCTTGAGTTCCATCCACTCAGTTCCATCCCAGCACTTGCCAGACATAACAGCCCTGGAGCTGCTATCTGAAGCCGCTCAGGCTCCATGGAAATATAGTAGGTCTTCCAATAATGTCCTTTTCTTCAATGCCATTTTAATATCTATGAGAAGCCTAGAAACTTAACCGTTGTTTGTATCAATTACCTTTTGGTAAAATTGGTTTTATTATACATTGTTTAACTTAAAGTCACAGAGCAAACATGAAGTGAGGATATACTATAATTTCGAATCTTCTAATTGTTTAATTTAATTATGATGTGTCTTGGTGTATTACTCCTTGGGTCCAATTTCTTTGGGACACTCTGAGCTTCCTGGAATTATTAAGGATAAGGAGAGAATCCTAAAAGCAGCAAGAGAAAGAGAGAGTTCCCTACAAATCAGTTCTCATAACGCTATTAGCTGATTTCTCAGAAGAAATCTTACAGACAAGAAGGGACTGGAAAGAAGTATTCAAAGTCATGAAAGGCAAGGATCTACATCCAAGATTACTTTATCCAGCAAAACTACTATTTATAATGGAAGGGCAGATAAAGTGCTTCCAAGATAAGGTCAAATTAAAGGAGTTCATCATCGCCAAGCCCTTGTTATGTGAAATGTTAAAGGGACCTATATAAGAAAAAGAAGATCAAAAATAAAAACAGTAAAATGACAACAAACTCACAACTATCATCAACTGAACCTAAAACAAAAACAAAAACAAACTAAGCAAACAACTAGGACAGGAACAGAATCATAAAAATGGAGATCACAGGAAGGGTTATCAGTGGGGAGGGTAAGGGTGTAGAATGGGGGAAAAGGTACAGGGAATAAGAAGCATAAATGGTAGGTACAAAATAGACAGGGGGAAGTTAAGAATGTTATAGGAAATGGAGAAACTAAAGAACTTACATGTACAACCCATGGACATGAACTAAGTGGGGAGGATGCTTGTGGGAGAAGGGGTACAGGGCAGAGTGAGATAAAGGGGAGAAAAATAAATGGGACAACTGTAATAGCATAATCAATAAAATATATCTAAAAATAACAACTGTTTTGTGGCCTTGCTGGAGAGAACCCTGGCCAAAAAAAAAAAAAAAAACATTGTTTCTGAAATATGAAAATGTTGCTACCAAATATTGGCTTATTTGTAAGGATTATACACAGGTTCCTTGGTAACGTGACTGATAGTAAGGTAATAGTACTTTTGTTGCCAGATCCCATCTACCTTCACTATGAATTGCAAACTGAATTCTTCTTTCAAGGTCTATGGAGTTAACCTTGAAAAGACTCTTTGCAAAGAATGAGTGTTTCTCACCAACAACTCTGAATTTCCTAATTTTTAACAACCCAGCAGCATTTGCCACTTTCACAAGCTATGAATCACACTGTGGTCCTTAACAGGTCCTGTTTTGGTTTATTGATGAGAAGTTGCTAAGAGCAATGCACTTGCTTATCACCAGGGAGTTCTTATTCCACTAGTCTTGTGATGCCTGTAGCTTGGAGGTTGGTGTGCCTAAACAGTTACAAAAAGAAGTTTAAATAAAACCAAATATGTTAATAGGGCTGTTGTGGTAGTTATTTTCATTAGTTTTATTTTTAAGGAACATCATGAAAATTTATACAATTAGTCTGGATGTGGCCAACTATATTTAAGTTAACATCATTACATGTATCCCACTTAATAGTAACAAAATAAAGTTTTAGCTGTAATGAAACTATGAGATTTTCTTATCTATTATATTGAAGGCTAAATAACTGAATAAACTATTATGTAACCTATCAAACATTGATATTTTTATATTCTAAGTTTAATATTCACATAAATTCATAGACACATAGGAACTTAAAATAATATTTTGGAGTTTAGCAAAAATGCCTTCCAATGATATCTCCAGGTACTGGGAAGAGGGACTATAAGAAATTCCAAATAAATTAAGAGTGTTTGGATAAAGAGAAATCACTTCTAAATGTGAGTATTTTTAGCTACAAGAGCTCTGAGAGTTTAAATCTTAAGCTGAATATAGGCTTGTCTGGGAAAAATAAAAGAAAGCCTAGAAGAACGCTAACTTGAAGTATATCACATTGAGGTCATAATAACCACAAGTGCTCTGGCATGTAATGAGCTCTTAATAGGTCTTTGTTCATTAAGCCGTTCATTAAAGAGGTGATGACAACGTGCATCAATTTTAAAGGCAGATTGGGCATCTGGTAAGTAAAGAGGTGTTGAGAGGAGGAGAAAGAGAAAGAGAATGGCAGGAGATGGTTGTGCTTCCACGCAGTGAGCAGACTACGTGAGGGCTCAGAGGCGTGACAGAAGCTGGCACACTGGGGCAGTTGTGAACCCTTCAGTGTGACAGGAGAATAGGTTTTCCAGTAGGAAGTGCTGAGAAATGACAGACTTCCCTTGTCAGGCTGGGTTTTTGTCTTATCCTGAATGAAATACAAAGTTATTGGGAGATTATAGTCAGGGAAGTCATATATTAGTTCTTTATTTTAGGAAGATTGTTAATGATAAAAAGAATTGACAAGAAAATAGAGACAGAAGAAAGGGGAAGTAGTTGAGCTGTTCTTGCAGCAAACTGTCAAAATCTGATGCATACGGGATTGGCAATCAGTGCCTGTTGGGGGAGTTAGATGGAGGCAATATAGAATGGCAAAATTTGCAGATTCTCTGTTCCAATTAGAAAGGGAATGTACAAGAACTGAAGAGGTCCAAGATTGTTTCCACATTTCTTCCTTGGCAAATCCTAACACCTATGATACAGAGTGCTTACTCTCTGCTAGTCATAGTATCAAGGGATTCTATGAATTAAGTTATTCATATAATACTCCCCAAAATATTGTAAAACAGGTTTTTTTACTTATTATCACTTTATGCAGGGGCATATTGAGTCAGAGAGAGGTTAAGTAACTTTGCCATAAATAATAAGCAGCAGAAATATTGGGGAAGCCCATTCAATTCAAGTGCAAAACCTATTATACTATACAGCAAATCATGATAGCATGAATGTGCTTTATATACCACTACAGGAGGAAAAAAGTGGAATATATCAAGGTAAAGGGATAAATTCATATTGAAATTTAGTTGGTGGTGAACATTCTAGTAGAAATTTGGATGCACATATCTGAAACTCATGGGTAGGCTAGAAATAAAAGATATAGATAAAGTTATAATATATTTTATTTTATACTTTTTATAGCCATTTTCCTTAATGTATCTGTTTTTATATTATTTACTCATATAATCAAGTATTTAATGAGTGAACATTAAAGTTCTGCTATATGCCAGGCACTGTCCTTGGTTCTGAGACTTTAGTGGTGAAAATACAAGACGAGGTTTATTTTCTGGGAAAAATTAGACTCTAGTTGAGGGGAACAAGAGAAATAAGTAAATGTACAAAATAATTTCACATAGTTTTCAGTCCCATGAGAAAATGAAAGAAACAGGTGTGATCGTGACTAAGGGGGGCAAGCTAAGGACTTGATATTAATTAAATAATAAGCGGCAGAAAAGAGAAGGCCTCAAAGAGAGCATAATATTTGAGATGGTACATGAAGGGCAAGAGAAAACCAGCCATGAAAAGATGCTAGACAAAGAGAATCTATGGAAGAAGGACAGACTGTTCGGGCAGAATGAGTGAGGGGAGAAGTGGGCTTGTGGCATCTTGCAGGCAAGGTTGATATTCCATCTTTAGAGACAGCTATAGCTTTATACACTGTGACCAGTGTAATTTTTGACTAATGATTGCTCATTCCACATCAGTTGTCAAATATTTATTTCAAATCCTTATGCATGAAGAGGTAATAAGCAGGAATTTTTCTCTCAGTTCGACAAGAAATCACTGAGGTTCTCTTGAGCAGCATACAACATGATTTGAAGTACATTCACAAAGATCTGACTGGCTAATGTTTGATTAATTAGATTGTACAGATGCCCAAATTAGAGAAATGAGGTGACAGTTGTGGTAATATAAGTAGAAGATTAATAAGGGCTTAGCAAGAGTCATAGCAGTACTGACAAAAGTACGTGGACAGAGTTTTAACAAGTTCTGGAACTCTCAAAGTCTACTCTACTTGCTCATGGCTTAGATATGGGTTAAGGAGAAGGAATAAACGAAAGATGATTATTTTTCTTGTATGGGTGGATAATCCCATTTACTAAAAGGAGGAAGAATTAAAAGAGAACAGTACTGGGGAAAAAACAGAAGCTCTACTTTGACCATATAAAGTTTCAGATATTTATTATACAGAAAATAGTGATATAAAATAGGCATTTGGAATTATGTGAAGAATTTGCAATCAAGGATAGACAAATACAGACTCTGTAATAAGAATTTATATGCTATTAATTCATGAGATAGGGGTTCTTCCCCAAAACAGTAAAGAAATGGGAAAGGAAATAAGGGCAAGAAATTCCACTGGGAGTTCAGAGGAAAACTTTTATTTCTTCATTCTTAACCAGTGCCCCCTCCTGTATGCCTAGGATGCCCTTTCTTATCACCCTTGTAGGGATTTCATTTCTTTCTCTGTTTTTAGCTTGTCTTTATTTACTGATTACTTCCTATTAGTATTTTAGAGTACTAAGGTCACTTCTAGTTTAGAAACAAAAATAATAACTAATATAAAACAGACACCTCTCAAATCTATCAAAAACAACTTCTTCTTCTAGCTACTGCCCTACCCCTCCCTTTCACAGCAAATTTCTTTTAGCATTGTCTAAACTTGTGTCTATCTTAACTCCCACACACCAGTCAAGACACAATCATTTGGCTCTAATGATTTTATTGACAGTAAACTGTTCTTGCCAACGTTGCCAACAACACCCTGTGTCCTTAAGTCAAATCAATACTTCTCAGATGACACCCTTCTTGATCTCTGATTTCTAATTTTTAACAACTTATTTTCTTTCAAAACTTTGTTCTTTTTAACTTCTGTGGCATTCAACATTATAGGTTTTGAGGATCTATACTCTATAATTTCCTCGTAACACACATATATCTCTCATTCCCTTCAGTCTGGATCTCATGTTTCCCTTCCTTAAAATGTCACTAAAATGTTGCTGGTGCCAAGATTCTACTCTTCTCTGTCTTCAATCTAAACTCAGTAATTGAGTACTCTTAGTCACTTCTATGGATTAAATTACCATCTACTTAGGTATGAATTAAAAGTTGACCCCAACAAGAGCTCTTGAGATCCAGGTTCATATACCTGACTTGAGATAACCAATTGGAAATCTCATGGATTTTCCAAAATCATTTTGTTTACTTCTAGAACCAGCAAAGATAGTGTAAGCCCACTATAGCCTATCTCCTCCATTAATTACGAGCATACACTCTAGGTCGAATATGAAAACAAACTAATTGAAAACATGAACAATAAGCAATAACAAGAAGGTTGGGTAGTAAAATCAAAACATAAAAGACAACCAGATCACTGTTGAGCTTCTTTATTTTTATTTCCTCCTTTAATTTTTAGCTTTGACATGTAATTACTCCCTTAGTTAAACTATCCTGTGAAAAATACTGGCATAGGTACTTAAAAGTCCACAGGAAAAATCAAGCCTTCTAGTCATCAGAAGAAAAGATTCTCTGAGGACTAAACTGTGGTTTCAGGGAAGTATCATTTTTCACCCTTTCTTTCTCTCTCTGTTGCCTCAAGGGCAGCCCCAGTTGAACACAGCTATACAAGAACACAGGGGCTAAAATCCTGAAATAAACTAATCTTTCTTGGTAGATGAACTGGGAAAAGGGGAATCTGGAGATAGATGATACAGAAAAAAAATAAAAAAGAAGAGAGAGCTAAAGAAGTTCCAGTTGAGTTTCACGGGGGTACAAAGTCTTGGGATACACATGTTATGAAACAGACCCAAAGAAACAAAGCATAAACTTTGAGATTTCAGCTATTATATAAATCACTGAAAAAGCCCTAGATTAATCCCAGGGTGGTGCATGCATAGTGCACATCTAAGGACCATAGCAATGGATTTGAAAATTGAACTTGACATTAGAACTACTATACAAATAAGATGAGATTAAGCTTGTATTTTATATGTAACTGTGTTTTAAATTTCTTATCAAATTTATTAGTATGACACCAGTCAATAAAATTATATAAATTTCATGTGTACTGTTCTATAATACATTATTAATATATTGCACTGTGTGTTCACCACTCCAAGTCAAGTCTCCTTCCATCACTATTTATTCCCCCTTTATCCTCTCCTACCTCCCCAACCCCCTCTCCCTCTGGCAATCATCATACTGTTGTCTGTATCTATGAATTATTTTCTTTGCTTAAGTCCTTCACCTTTTTCACCTAGCTCCCTAACCCCTCTTCTGTCTGACAGCTGTTAATCTATTCTTTGTATCTATAAGTCTGTTTGCATTTTGTTTGTTAGTTTGCTCTAATCATCAGGTTCCACATATAAGGGAAATCATGTGATATTTGTCTTTCTCTGACTGGCTTATTTCACTTAGCGTACTGCTCTCTTAGTCCATCCTTGCTGTCAGAAAAGGTAAGATTTCCTTCCTTTTATGGCTGAGTAGTATTCCATTGTATGAGTATATGTAACTGGGTTTATTGATAACACACACACACACCAGCATTCTCCAGATGATTTTAACAGGATTCGAAGTCACACAACACAGTGTCAAAATATCCAGAACACAATCCAAAAGAAGGAAGACAGTGTCATCAATTTGAAGAGAAAAGGATATAAACAGATGCCAAAAGCAGAAATTATCAGACTATAAAAGCAGTTGCAACCATGTTTTATGAGGTAAAGATAAATACATTCAGCAAGAGAGACAGGAACTATAAAAAAGAAACCAAATGAGAATTTGAATTAAAAAACTGTAAAGTATGATATCTAAAAGAAAATTCACTGAATGTTTTCAATAGTGTAGAGGAAATAGCAGAATGAATAATCAACAATTTTAAAGATAAATTAATAGAAATTAACTACCCTAAAGAACAGAAATAAACAAAAGATTTAAAAAATGAAGTTGAGCCCTGGCTGGTGTGGTTCAGTAGATTGAACACCAAAGAGTCACAGGTTCGATTCCCAGTCAGGGCACATGCTTGGATTTGTAGGCCAGGTCCCCAGTAGGAGGCATTTGAGAGGCAACCACACATTGATGTTTCTCTCCCTCTTTTTCTCCTTCCCTTCCCCTCACTCTAAAAATAAAATGAATAAAATTGAAAAAGTGAAGCTGAGACTTATGGAACTGTGAAACAATATCAAAAGTGCTAACATTTAGCTCACTAAGGAAACTAGAAAGAAATAACTGCAGAAAATGTAGGGAAATGATGGCTAAAAACTTAATTTGTTCCTCAGAAAGGTAAAATTAGGGAAAATTATACTCAGGATCATCAAACTAAAGCTACCAAAAACCAAAAAAACAAACAAAAAAGATCTTGAAAGGAGGTAGAGAAAATGATATATCACATATAGAGGAACTGGAATTTGAATGTATTCAGATTTCATACTAGTAGAAAATGGAGAAGAGAAAACAGTGGAACACCATTCTTAAAGGACTAAAAAGAAATATCAGTGCAGAGTTTTGAATTCATTGCAAATATCTGTCAAGAAAAGTTAAAACAGATATTTTCAGTTGAGGAAAACCAAGAGAATTTGTTGACAATAAAATTGATATAAAAGAAATGCTAAAGTTCTTTGAACTAAAGAAAATCTTAAGAGAGGAAAACTTGGAATATAAAGAAGGAAGGAAGAGTCACAGAACTGATATATTTCTGGGTACTTAGTACAGACACTTTTTCTCCTCTCAAGTTCTTTAAAATATAAATGATGTTTGAAAGCAAAAATATACATAGTATTTTCTGGTGATATTTTTAGTGGATGTAGATCTAATAAATATGAATACAGGGTGTAACAAGGTAGGTTTAAAATCTTTCACATGGAAAATAGCACAATAATTAAAAAAGAATAATATAACAATAAATTGTAAGTTTCACATATTCACAACTGTGGACCTCCTCTGGCCCCACACTGTATGCACAGCATACATGGGATACAAGGAAACTATAGTTGTAAAAATTTTACATTTTAATAAATATTCAGAGTTAACATTTAATCAAATATTAACTCTGAAGATGCCATTAACTTAGATATTATTTCATATTTCTCAGAGAAATGTTAAAAACAATATGAAGAAAAAGACAAAACACAAATAGGTAAGTCCACATTAAATTCTGAGAAATTTTCAAATAATGCAAAAGAAGATAGGAATTTGGGAAAAGAAAAACAGAAAGCAAGAAAAAAGACAACAAAAGCAAAAAGTAAATATTGAACCAAAATCCAACCTTATCAAAAACTTAACTAAAAGTAGTCTAAACACACTAATTAAAGACAAAGATTGTCAGACCATATAAAATAACAAGACCAGAAGAAACTCTGCCTTTAAAAAAAAAGCATGGGAATATTAATCAAAAGAAGACTGTGGTGGTTATGTTAGTTACAGAAAAGCTACATTTCAAAACAAAGAAACTCATCAGGAATAAACAGGGAGATTTTATAATGATAAAGGGGTAAATTCACTAAGAAGATATAATTCGAAATACTTTACATGGAAGTTCAAAAATCATGAAACAAAAACTGATAAACCTAAAACAAAAGGTAAATTTATCCACAATATAACATGGAGTTTTCAACATTCCTCTCCTCGTAATCAATAGTTCAGCACAAAAAATAAAGTTATGGAAGAGCTGAATAATATCATCCTAATCTGTCTGATCAACTCGAGCACTGTACCCAGCAACAGCAGAATGCATATTCAGGTGTACGTGGAATTTCCACCAAGGTAGATCATGCCATAAGCTATAAGGCAAGACAATAAATTTAAAATAATTAAAAGTTTACAAACTATGGTTGTAGACCATAATGAATCAAATTTGAAGTTAATAACAAAACAATCTAAGAAATACTTAACTATTGGTAAGTAAACCACATGTATCTAAAACTTTCATTTATCTAAAACTATTTCTGGCTCTTCACACATCTGAGTGAAACACCCATCTCTGCTGCCTTACTTTGCCTGGTTGATTCTTATTTACATGAGAAGCATCAGTTTAAGCTTCATTTTCTCAAAACTTCACATCTGCACTGGCTGACATGAAACGAAGGATGTACCACACTGCATTATGTTTTCATTGCATTCTCTTTTCTGCTCTATACATCACAATGTTTTATGTAATCAGCTGTTACTGGACTTTGTTGGACCATCTGATTCAATCTCAAGGCCAGTTCCAGTGTAACATCACCAAAACAAGAGAACAATAAAATATTAATAACCCAATCTGATACCAATTATCATTTTCCTGATCACTAGGCACAACAAACAAAAACTTCCTACTTTATTTTGTTTATTTTTATTGCATTTTATTTCCATTACCATTTATCCCCCTTATACCTTCTTCCACCCCACCCCTCCCTCCCACCCCACCCCACCCCCGACAATCAACAGACTGTGGTCTGGGTCCATGAATATAGAAACTGGAACAGAAGAGATTTTAATTACTTATGACTTATTATGATTTTATTTTCATGTTATAACTTGATCTCCTTGTAACACACTAAGCTGCATGAAGGAGAGTACAGCATCTTACTCTTTCACCTGGCCCAGTGCCTAATTCCCACCATAAATTTTTGCCACCTGATGCTCTTTTGTCAGCAGTCCAGGCCACTAAAGTTCTGGAGTAACTTAAAAGAACCAAGATAAGCCTAGCTCACAGAAAATAATTTTTTAAATCTCTTAAGACCAAAGAAACTGCTTAATAAAATGACCCACCTAGCTTCTAAAATAGTATTATTCTAACCTTGTCTGTAAAGTCACTTTCTCCTTGTAAAGCCCTCATATTTTGTGACATTAGTCAGCATTTTAGTGTTTGTATTTCATGTTCTTGTTCAGTATTAATAAAGGATTTCCAGAAGGCAAGACACACCTTACTTGTTGTTGTTGTTTTAGTGCCTATATCCACGTTCAACAGGAATATAACTGGCCCCTAGCAAACTAGTATCCAGCTGAGAACAAAATGCACTCAGAAAAGGCATTATGTGAACAGAGATATTTCACTTGGAGGTACATGAAAGGGAGTGGCTTTACATTACCCAACCTTATCAGCTAGCATGCCCAGCAGGTTCTATTACTCATAGCTTCATAATCAATGTAGCCCCCACCAGTGTATTTTAGGAAAATCATAATAATGTAATGAAAACCATAAGTGAATAAAATAATATATTTCTTTAAAATGCTTTAAAGACATTCAATGACTGAGACACAGGAAACATACTGATGGTCAACAGCAGAACTAGAATCAGCAAGGAAAAAACGCAATTTATCCAATATGACATAACCATGTGCATAGTTTTCATAAAGGCTATATGAATCTCTTTTTCTCTCAGCATTAATAAATTTATTCAGTTGATGACATAAAATTTTATATAAACTTTAAATATTCCTTAAGAAATATATAAATATTGTCTCCCCCTCACCTTTATATAACTATAAACCATATTTTTATTATTGGGGGGTCTTTAAAAATACCCCTGAAATAACAGAAATGAATATTCAACATAATTTGTGAACTTGTTCATTAATATTGGTTAAAACAAGAATCTGATTAATGTTTCTTAGGAACCACAGACAATATATTGAGCTTCTTGCTGATTACAATCTACAATGCTTTCCTTCTTCTGTGTAGATATTGATTTGATAGATAAAGTGGGGATAATTTTTCTTTTGGAATAGTGACATTAATAGCCATTGAATTCTCACTGACAACTGTAGGAAACCATATTTATTGGAACTCCAGTAGTTACTTCAGTCATTTTCTTTCCTTCTCTCTTGATCCGCACCCCCCCCCTTCTCCTTGTGATTCCAGCCCTTCAAGGATGATGGAAAACCTTCATCCTTGAAAGGATGATAGGAAGGATGAAAGGATGTTATCCTTCATGATAGGAAGGTAAGCCAGGATTTCAGCCTTTCTTTGAAAGCCAAGATTAATTTTAAGAAGGACAGGAAAATAAGACACCTTTCTTGGGTCCTATCATATAAAAATTTTTATGAAGATTGCCTTTTCAACTATTTTTCCATTGCTTTAAATCATTTCCTTATTGAAATCACCCCTCTATTTTTTACCAGGTGACACACCAGGGTTCATGATGACATCTGCAACAGTATCTAATATGAATTTAGCTATTGGTGTTATCTTGGAAAGGGAGTTCTCTAAAGACCAGGGGAGACAGGATAGAGGTATGTACACCACCAGCTTCATATCATCCCATGGTGACACATATAAGAACATTTGTTAAATAGGCATTTCAGTAAAGAGACCATACTTCCCATGGGTTCCCCATCTTATAGTCAATGTATGAGAAATCACACCATCATTAGCAGAATAAACAAGCTGCCAGGAAGCTGGGATGAGGTGTCAGCTTCTTACAGGAGATGTATGGAAATGCCAGTTGCCCAGCCCTTCTAGACATTTGGGTCCAAAGGATGGTGCAGCCATCCCTGTCAGGAGAAATTCCAGTTCTTTGGAAGCTGAGCCTGAGTACATGATCTCTCACTGAGAGGAGAGGGTCCCAGGTAGCCCACTATCTGGGCAATGTGGAATGAGCACCTAGGGTCATTTTCAGACAATTTTATTCATTGCTCTAGCATTCTTACATAAGAAAACAAAAGCAGAAGAAATTATGTATAACATAATATGTTATATATAGCATACCACAAATACATAGATATAATATAGTTCTAATATTTATCATATATAACATATTGTTACACAAGTGAACATGGATACCATGAACATAATAATTGTGTAATATAATTGTGTGTGCACTTGTGTGCATGCATGCACAACATGCTGATGGACAGTCTACTGAACAGAAATTTTATCTGGGTAGTTGATTGAAGGCCTAGGTTAAAGGAGATGTGGTATAAACTGGGGAATCAAATGTGCAAAATGTGAATTCTGACTCTGTTTCTAAGGGTAAGACCTTGGGAAAGTATTTTTCTTTTTTCCTCTGAGCCTCAACTTGATGATGAATTAATAATAATCATGACTTCTTTTCAAAATAATTTGAGGTTTCAAGACGGTATCTGCAAAGCAGTTACTGTAATATTTTGTGCAGTGGACACTGACAGATTGTTACTATTGAAATATATCTCAAAAGATTTTTAATTCAACAGAAAATTAACTTTACTCAGTCATTTAGTTAGGAATCATTTACTATAATTCGTAGTATTGCAAGTTTCTGGGAGACACAGTGATAAAAATACTATAGGCTTACACTCTAGAGAAAGTACCATGACAAAGAAGGACATAATTTTCTAACAAGTTAACAATGATATAAGACACTGATTGAAATCTACCAATACCAGAGGTTTTTAGTTTTTCTTTCCCTTCTTTTAATAACGCAGAGAATTAGGGTGAAGATAGTCTTACCTTGAATAATCCAGGATTAAGTTCAAAGAAGTCCTCACTCTAGGCTTAAGAGTCTTTAGGTGAACAAGGGTAAGAGCGATGTGCTAGTTTGGAAACCTGTACCTAGAAAAGCATGTGAATGGGAAGGGAGCCAGATCTATATATATTTGGAAAAGAGGCCTTTCTTCATCTCTCTCTGTCAGTGAGGTTTAGAGGCTCAACTGGTTCCCTGCATTGAAGGTAAGAGAGATTGCTTCCAAGAAAGCACTTGTAAAGTTGAAGGAGGCCTCATGTAAAATAATATCTCATTTTCTAGTTGAAATGTGTTCAATCACTGTGTGTTGGGTGGTGGCACAACTTGAGTATTTGAGTTAATTATTTTATGAAATCAGATTGAGAACATGATTTCATAGAGAGTACAACTCAGAGAAAAAAAGTGTTTGAAACAGCACAGTTACAAGCGTGTGTTAGAAAAATTAAAACGTTTTTATTCTGATAATCCCAGTGAATTCAACCTGCTCAGTGAGACAGGTATATTTAAACATGGTGAAATACAGACTGGAGACCCACCAGAAGTGTTGCTATAAAATCATGGTGTCAAGGAAGGCCTCCTAAAGTAGATAATGCACACGCTAAATTTTAAAACATGGGTAGGCATCATACAACCAAATCTGGCTTGGAAGAGCTTTATAAATTGTTTCAAGGAAAGGATGGACTAAAATCTAAGGCAAGAGAAAGAATATGACAAATTTCATTGTGCATTTCACTATATTTATTAATTCATATGTTTTCTGTTCATCCCAGTAAAAACAGATAACAAAATTAAGCTATTTATTACCCACCCATAAACAAGACAGACTTATTTTTCCCACATGAGATGAAGCACTTTATTGTCATTGTTTTTACTGCTATTGAAGAAAATTAAAATAGTAATGTTCCTCCAATCTTCTTTACAATAGGAAGACCATTGGATAGATATCCAATTGGAATGGAGAATTAGACACTTGTCAAAGTGTTTTACTTATACTGCTTTTATTTAGATTGTATAATGATTTTCATGGGGATTGAAGGGGTGTGTTCTTGCATAGAACCTCAATGGAAACAGGGAAGTGAAAAACCTTGCAAGTTATTTGCTGCTGACATTGAGAATAGGTTCTGTGTTTCTCTTCATGTTGTTTGTTAATACATTATGTATGAGATCAATGGACATAGAGGTGATGGCACTTTGCTTTGAAGATGTATTATTTAGTTCAAATTTTTCAATGAATTTTTTTCAGAAATAATTATTAGAATGTCTCAAAGTCATGGTGATAAGTGTTGGTGATGTAAAGTCAAACAAGATAGATGTTACCCTTGTTAAAAGAGTTAGCAATTGCATTTTATTTGATTTCTCTTGGAAAAGGAGTAACATACTTTCATCTCCCTTTAGAGCCTTTCTCAACCATCACAATCTGTCACTCTTCCAAAGCCATGATGTGTTGACTGATGTAGGGTAACATATGCCCTGCCTGCAAGAGGGTGTGGGAGAATGAGGGGTCTACTAATTCACATGTTGATAGGGAGGCTATACAATGGGCCAATTGTCATGCAGTAGTGTGGGTTCTTTCAGATTTGAAATTTCTCTATAATCTTCCCTGGCAAACAGAATCATAATATTTGATCCACTATCATAGGTACTTTGATGCCTGTGAATTAATTGCGTTCAACAGAAGTGTGAAATTTTTTTAGAGAGCCAAGTATATCACTATTTTGTATCTATAAGTATATATTTAGTTAAATGGAAAGAGGCAATGCAGATAATGTCTGTGATCGCTACAGAAAAAAACATACTTTGACAAATTATCCCAGTTTTGCTGAAATACTGTTTAATGAAATATTGAGAGTAAAGGGAAAGAGGGAAGGAAGGAAGGAAGGAAGGAAGGAAGGAAGGAAGGAAGGAAGGAAGGAAGGAAGGAAGGAAGGAAAATAGAAAGAAAGAGAACCCAGATGGTGGATAAGTGGAAGCTACACTAACCTCCTACAAGGATCAATCTGGAATTACAACTAAACTATAGAGAAATCATCTTGAATAACCAACTGAACACTGCTGGAGAGAAGCCTTATAGTCATGGACATACAGAAGAAAACACTCATGGACATGGACAACAGTGCAGTGATTGTGAGTGAAGAAGGTATAAGGGAACTAAATAGTAATGGAAAAAAGTACAATAAAATTTTTTTAAAAAGAAAGAAAGATCTTTCAAGGACATTTCTACATTCTAAGTCAAATTAAATTTAATTCAAAATAATTCATAGTCACTTCTACCTTTGTTAAAATAATATAACACCACCTGTAAAACTAACACTAGCATATAAGTAAACACTGATAATAGGGGAGACAATTTACTGTTTATGCATGAGGCATAAAGAGACTTTATAATTTAAGCTAAATGTTCAGAGCAGAAACTCATGTGATCCATACAACTTCCATATTAAAAACCAGTGATATTCTCTAAAGAAATTGATACCAACAAGAAATCCCTTACTTTAAGTAGACAAATTTTCAATCACCAAGTTGCTCTGAAAAAGAGGTACAAAAAATAATGATATTTGAATAAAATTCTGAGAAAATTCTGTTTCTTCTTTCCCAATTATATTAGTGACAGAGAAATATGTCTACACTTTTAAGAACAAGCATATTCATTTGTCCAAAAGAGACTGTAAAAGAGAGATGGTGTTTCCTTTTTATTGTTATGAAAGAAAAGGAATTCTTCAATAAACATTACATTATTCTTACTTCTGTTAAAAACAGAATAAGCTCAGAATGCTGACAGTATTACTAGAATTATTCAATCACGTCCATTAGTAAAACAATTAAGTACAAAAAGTTTACTACTTATTACCTTAGAAAGAATTTTCTCGTATCCAATAATCTCTGCATAATGTATTTTGAAAAGCAAGGTAGGCGATAGTAAAATTCAAAATTTCTCCTACATGTATATATTTCTGTTTTCCTGATTAAAGTACAATTGGAAAATTACAGTTTTGATTTTATTTAATGTTTTAAAATTTTTTTTAATATTTTATTTATTTATTTACAGAGAGGGGAAGGGAAGGAGAAAGAGAGGGAGAGAAATGTAAATATGTGGTTGCCTCTCACACACTCCCTACTGGGGACCTGGCCAATTACCCAGGTGTGTGCCCTGACTGGGAATCCAACCAGCAACCCTTTGGTTAGCAGCCCAAACTCAAGCTACTGAACTACCCCAGCCAGGGCTATAGTTTTGATTTTAGAATTATTTATTTAATTTGAGTACCCTTAATTTCTTGTTTCCCTCTGACATAAACTGTACTTTATATGCTATTAATAAATGCTACAAATATTCAATTTTACTAATGAGCAAATATACATATGATCCAGTAAGTGAGTTCAAATATCAATTTTTAAAGATTTAAATTGAAAAATTAGAATAAATAGGTGACTTACATGTTGCTATTGAAATTATCTTTAGTAGTTAATATAATATAATAAGATATTAAATAGATGATAATTCATGATTTGGTGATTAAGGCCCTTGAGCTTGATATTTAGTTAAGGGAAAAATTGATCTTGGTGTTGTATAAATCAATCTGATCAGCAGTGGAGGTGTTAACGTCGAAACAGCACCAGATGTTACATCTTGGCCCTTGAGTTCTGGCTAAGAAATAACTCAGAGCCAGGGAACTCAAATACAAGCCAAAGTCACAGGGCAGAAAAAGTGAGCCGTGGAAGGAGTGAGCCAGCTGGCTGCAGGGACTCAGGAAACAAGTTCAGAGCACCCTCCCCGCACCCCCCCCCCCAAAAAAAAGCAGCCCTTGGAGCTTAGGAGGAAAAAAAGGCAATGCAAATGAAGAAGATGGGAAAAGTATGGTTGTCCTCCAGAAGGACCCTGCCTGGGGAAAGAAGGGGGTGGGGAAATGTGTGGGCATGTGAAACAGAGAGGCAAGGGCAGGTAGAAAAAGGGAGAGAGGGAGGGAGAGTGAGAGACTGTGCACTGGGTCCTTTGTCTTAAGAGATTTTATCTGGAGGTCTCAGGGAAGGATCTTAACAAAATAATCATCAGCTTTCCAGGTATATTTCCTCAGGGCCGTGGTCTGCACTGATTGGTCAGAACCATGGTAAGGTTCATTAGTCATTGTAGCTGGTGCTGATATCAGCCACAGCCTTGCCCTGCCTGGCCTTGCTGCTTTTCTAGGCCTGGAGCTGAAACACAACTGAGGCCTAGGCATTTCCTCTGGGGCTTAATTTTTAAGGAAGTGGTTGTGCAACAGCTTATACAGGAGTTGTATGAGCCTATTTTCTAGCCCCTTGTCCCTCCTCTGAGAGGGTCTACCTCGTGACTAGTGACATGCCAATGGAGGAAAGGTCAGGGGAGGATCAGAACCACATAGCCAACAATAAGAAAGGTCAGAGGGTCTAAACCACATCATCAGCATTATGCTAGAGGAGTAAAGGTCATCCTGAGGGCAAGGTCCCAGTCCACTTTTGCCCATTGCTAGGAACCCGTGGCTTTCTGCCCTAGGAGATCATCTGTACCTGGCCTGTTGTTTCTACTCTGCTCATATCTGTCTAATTGCCTACCACAGAGGGGAACAGGGAGTGGGTTCACACTAAAGGCAACAGACCATCAGCAAGTTGTTGCAATAGTTTGATGTCAAGAGACCCTGCCCTAAGATTGAAGCTGTGGGAATGGCAGGGGGAACAGCTATAGAAAGATGCGAAGGTGAAATGACCAGTGACAATAGGAGTTGAAGCTTGGATGTACCATGCATGGTTGCAAGAGACAGGGAGGAATGAATGAAAGACCATGCCAGGATCCCAGCTTAAATCACTTGAAGTGAGATATTCAGGGAGAATTCTTGAGAATGCTCTTGAAAATTCACACAGCTCTTGGGAATGCCCGTGTTGTTATTGTGACAGTTGAAACTGTCCTTTTGAAGACACAGAAACAGTTTTAAAACTGATCATAAAGCACACTATGGTTTCAAACAAGAATATGCGCTTATTGACACACAATTATCTTTCAGGGAAGGCATAGGGAATCTCTATTTTGAGGCGGTAAGTGATAAGAACAAACACACATGAATAAACACATACTATTAAAAGATTTTTAAAAATCAAGTAAAATCCAAGATTGTGTTACCTATCAATCCTTGGAAGTTGGCCTTAAACAAAAGCTGATTTATAAGGCTTCCACTAGTGCATGTATTTATATCTAACTTGCATATCAAATTCGGAGCTTAGAAACACCAGTGAGATCTTCTTTAAGAGGCTTCTGAATGCTGCTGCCAGTTTTCTGCTCAATCACTGTTGCTGTACTATCGGAAAGTTTCTATTTAATCAGTCAGACAGGCACAGGAAAGAATCCAGCCTCTGACAGTATCAATTATTAAATGGGAAAAATAGAAGCTTAAGGTGAAAAATCTAAGACTTACATTGCTTAAACTTCAACCTGTTTTCACGGTTGTAACTGTGCTAAATTCATGCAGTTACAAATGGTCTTCTGAATTACATGGCTCTGTAGTGGGCGTCAATTCTAGTGAGCTGTGTGGCCTTGACCCCTCCGTGGATGTTCACTGTGAAGCATTATGCAGGATTACCCACTTTTAGTTTAGAATTTATGCCCTGCTTACGTGAAGAAAAGATTTGAGTAGGTGATGGGGGAAACCGAACACAGTAGAAAATAGAAACACACTCACACATGCAAATAATCATCAAAGCCATAAAAACACGACTATTTATCTGGTATGACAGGAATCTCCATGAAGACCCAACATAAGCATCAGAGGTTTTGAGCTGTGTTCGAAGGTGGAATTCAGAAATTCCAACCCGTTTTTACGTTCTTGGCTATTCTGATCTTCTAGTAAACCTAATTCTGAGGTAGTGTAAGAAATGATCCCCTTGGGAAGTGGAGGTAACAAGCCGAGTAGAAGGGATTGCTGAGATCTTTTGAGAACACATTTCATGTCTTGTTTTTGTGTTTGTTTTTTGTTGCTGTTCATCATGAATAAAAGTAAAACAAAAGAAAACCATTTATATAGTTCTTCCCAAACAATAGTCAATTTCTGTGGTTTAATAACTACATCTGAGGACTATAGAGTTTATCTATAGTTTGTATTCATGTCAATAAGGATTTAACAGACATACAGTAGATGGGATTTGTATAGTGTTTAGCTTGGTCAGGGAGCAAAACAGGAGGATGTGTGTTGCGAGTGAGGGAATTTTGAGGCTATCAAGGAAATAGATAATTTTTAAATAAAAGAATAATTAAATGGATATTTTCTAGCTCATATTGCAATGTGTTACATTTGCTAATATAAGAATCAATGACAAAATATGAATTAACAGGATCGTTGGGCAAAAGTGAGATTTTAACTGAGTTTAAATGTAACAAATTGATGGTACATCTACTCATTCATCATTGTATTGTGAGTTTCTCCTGAAAATCCATACAAGTAAGATCAAGTAAATGTCCATAATGTCCATGACTGGACTTGTGAAGGACTACAGGTTGGCAAGGTGGATCAAACTTGCAAAAGAATAATAGAGAAAGTGTAAATTTAAGAAGTTGATTATACAGAGGTTTGGAAGAGAGACAAGTGATGCCAGAATTAAAAGATGGAAGAATATGCTACAAATAGAGAGCTGCATCTTGGTGAAGATAAAGATCTAGTTATTAGGCATTTGGGACTGAGAAATATAAAACATTAGGAGCATACTCAGAGCCTGACATGTCAGAGTAGACCATCCTAAGAAATTTTCAAGTGATAATGAAATCCATACTTTTTGTATGAGTGCCTGCAGGAGCGACTGTACGGAGGTCAGTATTCCTGATAAGCTGGAGATACTTATGCCAGACTAAAAGGAATACCACATAGTCAAAGAAAAAAAAGCATACACTGCATATTTCTTATGAGCAGCACCAAAAAATTTCTCACGTTATTTTTTAGTGCTGAGTGACAAAAGTTAAATAACTAATTTATTTTCCTAAACTTTAGATTAATTTCCTGACTGGAGGCTATCAGAAGGAAAATTGACAATTTTAGTATTAGAGGTAAAGGTCAATCATATATTAAATGTCACTTCTGAGACAAGAAATAGAGCCTTGATAGTAGAATATGTTCAAGGAGAACCACCAATTTTTCCCCCTGTTTAACTGTAGATATCCATCCACAACCCCCCCAAAATAATTTTGAGCTATAGTAATTACTTGAAATAAGCAAACAGAAATAGATCTTTCACCTGAAAATTGTTAAAGCTGTCCTGAAATTAAGTAGAAAGTGTGTGTGTGTACATGAACACACACACACGACTTCAGGTATTTTCGGGCTGACTTTAGATATTTGGATATACATTGTTGGCAGAGAAATCTGAATAAATTCATAGAAAAACAAGACAATGTTGATGTCTTTTTCAAATTATAGTCTAAAAAAAGATGTCAAGGAAAGGTGCACTCACTATAAACAAATCTAACATTTACAAAATCCTTTATACAAAGAATAAATTAAGCAAGAATGCATTATTTGTTTTGTAAAATGTTATTATAGTATTTCTTTAAATGTCAAATTTCTTCATTAAGTTTTAATAATTGGATAACTTTGGTAGAGCTCAATTATTTTGTAAATCAAAATATCAATGCATGTTAACAGAATAAATTTATAGAAAATTAAATTGACAGAATGAAATAAAGTTCCTTCAAAAAAATAAGAACTTAGTAATTAGAGAAGCAGAATTACTAAAACATTTTTCATACACTGAAAAAATAATATGTGAGCTAAGAAATCTCAAACCAACATATAAATTCTCAATGTGGAGTTGGTAGGAGAAACATAATTGATGAAAAATTATAAAGAATTATTGTCAAAAAATATTTTACAATATATATTCATTTAAAACATACTAATCTCACCATATTTAATATGTGTGTTAAAATATGGAAGGCTGTTTTAAAAATAGTATTTATACAGTTTTCTATGAATAATACAGAGAAATAATAAAAGCTAGCAAATATGTTTTACCATCTTCTCTACATGTAAAAAAATAAGAGGAAAAAGAAAAATGTGATGGTTAAAGAGAAAAACTTTCTCTATTTTCAATTTTATGTCGACACTTGGACAATTTTGTAGCTAACACTAGATCGTTATGGTGTACACGCAGGTGGAAAGTGTGGGAGTGTTTAAATCTCTGTCTCGTGGGTCTGCAGGTTCCATCAGCAGAATCCTGACAGTCTCTGCTCTGTTCAGTGTAAGGTAAAAAAAAATTGTTTAGATCAGTTGTTGGAAACTGGAAGCTTACAAACCACATTTGGTATGCAGATTACTTTTGCAGGGGCCTACATGAATTTTAAATTGTGTAAACACTTACAAATAAAGAAATTTTACATGAAAACAAAATTTCTGGCTTCTTGTGAAAAAGCAGAATGTTTGGTGATACTAAGAATTGAATGGCAAATGGCCCTTTTTCACAGGGGCATTGCTCTCTCTTAGCCCTTTTATTTACCTTCATGCTTATACTTGCCAAGTCAGCAGGTCGCTATTTTGGTGTGGGTGGGTAGGTTTTTGATTTTGAGATGCTCTGTTCAGAACGTGTGTTCTGAATACAAAGCAATTTTTGCAAATCTCATATTTTACCAATATGTAAAATAGATGTGTGAAAAGTCATAAAGCCCAGGAAATAAAAGATTAAGTGTTGTTTTGCATGTGCCTGTGAGAATCCAGAGGAAGTAGAGAACAGAAACATTTAACCTTGTGTGCTTGTATTAAACAAGAAAAAGTGGAAGTATACATGGCAAAAGTAAATAAAATAGTTAAGAAGAAGAATGAGGTAATGTAAGAATTGTATAAAATGATCAATTGATTGTGGAAATAATTTCATTCTCCTTTCATTATTTCACATTTCAATTTCCCCATTCAATTAATTCAGTAATGAGAGTCTTTTTCATTTTCTTATTCCCTTGTCTTCAATTAATTAATGCAGTAAATGAATGAGAAGTAAAATATAAGAGAAATTTTCTATAGAGAATAATTAGGTCCAAAAGAAAAGATTATGGGTAGAATTTAAATGAGTAAATTATATTTGTAAAAAATGATGACCAAAATTATCTTATTGTATTTTGGGTAATTTCTTTTAAAATGCTAGCTAAATATTATTCACTTACTATTGTTCAATGGGCACAGAGTTTCAGCTCTGCAAGATGAAAAGAGTTTTGGAGATGGATGGCACTCAATGTTGCACAACAACATGAATATGTTTTAGGGTTACTGGACTAAGAACTGTACACTTAAAATGGTCCAGTTTCTGTTGCATGTATTTTATCACAAAAAATGAAGAACAAATTGAGTACACCTAAAGGATTTTATTGAGTCATAAATAAAAAGGAAAGTATGGTCCTCTTATTTGGGGGTTAAAATGATAGAAGCAAGACAAAGGAATGTCATTTATTAAAATCCAGAGGTTTCTTCACAAAGGTTAATTTAAAAAATGGAGGCAAAAATTAAAAGTAGAAGGTTTATGCAAAGTTAAAGTCCTTTCTTCTCACTGACATTGGTTAAAGTGCTTGTTTGCAGTCTCTCAGGCCAACTTTCATGAATTGTTTTAATTACCCCATCTCAGATGCCTTCAATTCATCATTAGGACAATTTAAAGTATTTTTAAAAATTATTTTATTGTTGTTCAGTTACAGTTGTCTGAGTTTATCCCCCACCATTCCCCCCGACCCCAGCCAAACCCACCTCCTTCCCTTGTTCCCATTCCCCCTTGGTTTTTGTTCATATGTCCTTTATAGTGGTTTCGAAAATCCTTCCCCCCCTTCCTCCTATTATCCCCTCCCACCTCCTCTCTGGTTACTGTCAGTTTGTTCTAATTTCAATGTCTATGGTTATATTTTGCTTGCTTTTTTCTTTTTTTCATTAGGTTCCAGTTAAAGGTGAGATCATATGGTATTTGTCTTTCACTGCCTGTCTTATTTCACTTAGCATAATGCTTTCCAGTTCCATCCATGCTGTTGCAAAGGGTAGGAGCTCCTTCTTTCTCTCTGCTGTGTAGTATTCCATTGTATAAATGCACCATAGTTTTTTAATCCATTCATTTACTGATGGGCACTTAGGTTGCTTCCAGCACTTGGCTATTGTAAATTGTGCTGCTATGAACATTGGGGTGCATAGGTTATTTTGGATTGGTGTTTCAGGGTTCTTGGAATATAATTCCAACAGTGGAATTGCCGGGTCAAAAGGCAGATCCATTTTTAGTTTTCTGAGGAAATTCTATCCTGTTTTCCAGTGGCTGCACCAGTCTGCATTTCCACCAACAGTGCATCAGGGTTCCCTTTTCTCCACATCCTCTCCAACACTTGTTTATTGATTTGTTTATGATGGCCATTCTGACCAGGGAGAAGTAGTATCTCATAGTGGTTTTAATTTGCATCTCTCTGATGATTAGTGATCCTGAACATCTTTTCATATGTCTCTGGGCCCTGTGTATATCCTCCTTGGAGAAGTGTCGTGCAATCCCTATTAAAGTACCAATGACATATTTCACAGAAAAAGAACAAACATTTCAGAAATTTATATGGAACCATAAATGACCCCAAATATCTGCAGCAATTTTGAGAAAGAACAACAAAGTAGGAGGGATCACAATACCTGATATCAAACTGTATTACAAGGCCACTGTAATCAAAACAGCTTGGTACTGGCATAAGAACAAACACATAGACCAACGGAACAGAACAGAGAGCCCAGAAATAAACCCAAGTCTCTATGGTCAACTAATATTTGACAAAGGGGGAAGAAGCATAAAATGGAGTAAAAATAGCCCTTTCAACAAATGGTATTAGAAGATCTGGACAGCTATGTGCAAAAAAAATTAAAACTCGATCACCAACTTACACCATACACAAAAATGAATTCAAGGTGGATAAAAGACTTAAATATAAGTCATGACACCATAAAAGTCTTAGAGGAGCACATAGATGGGAAAACCTCAGACATTCCATGTAGCAATATCTTCACCAATATGTCCCTAAAGCAAGGGACATAAACAAAAGAATAAGCAAATGAGACCTCATCAAATTAAAAAGTTTCTGCATGGCTAAAGAAAGCAGCATTAAAATGAAAAGAGAACCAACCCTACGGGAAAATATATTTGCCAATGATACCTTGGACAAGGGTTTGATCTCCAAAATATATAAAGAACTCACATGACTCCACTCCAGGAAGACAAACAACCCAATTAAAAATTTGAAGTATTTTTGAAAGTAGTGTCATTGAATTAAATATCTTGCTGACACCTCTAACTACACTCTTTCTCAGTTTAGGCTGCATTTCTGATAACTTCTATTCCCCACTTGTAATTACAAGGAGATGTCTCTTGCCATCAACATACATATAAATGGGTCTTCATCAAAGAGGTTCATTAGAGAAAGAAAGAATGGAAAAAATGAAAGAAACAAAAATGAGAAAATACAGGTAGACAGAGGAAAGAATTCACAAAGTCTTATAACCTGAGTCTGGTGAGAACCACAGATAGTCAGCTGTCCAAAAAAAAAAAAAAAGGGAATGTTGGGATGCACCTTTTTATTTCAATCAGGGTTTCCTAAGCAGAAGCACTATGGACACTTTGGCCTAGATCATTTTTGTTGCGGGTGAACTGAGGCATGAATTGTGGGATGTTTGGCAACCTCCCTAATCTCTACTCATCAGACGACAGAAATGCTCCCTCTCCCAGAAGTGACAGCCAAAAATGTCTCTTGGGTGACAAAATTTCCCCAAAACAAAATAATACTGTATATTTCAGTCTCCTTGAGGTGAATTTTCCAGCATACTACCATTCTCACTCTAGAGCTGACTGACTTAAACTAAAGCATATCTAATTTTTCAGCCTCTTCAAGAGTCTCTGTTTTAATGTATTTCATTTCCATTTAAAACAATTTAAACTATATCTTATTTGAAAAAAATTCAATTATTCTATCTTTAAATAAATGATGAAATTCAAATGGTTATTACTATAGCAACTAAAATTTTTTTCATATGAGGCAGACATTCTTGACTAGATCTAATCCTCAGAAAGAACCTTCAGTATAAATAATGTTTCCTTTAACTATTTTGTATTCACATCTTTATTTTAAATTCACATTTCCCAGACTATATTTAAAAGACTGGGTTGAAATAGAAAACTCTAAAGCAAAGATGTATCCAGAAAAGCAGGAAGTCCAGAGCAACCTCTCCATGATATCAGGTGACATTGTGACCTGCTTATGCACGTGTAACACTTGTTTACCTGAATGTTTTTGTTTTCGGTGACAGCAAGAATATTTTCCATTTGAATGTGAACAATTTTGGTAAATGTTGGTTTATAATTATGGTATGATTCAAAATACTCATCACTATATTTCTCATATTTTATCTTCATATTTGGAAAATAATTGTATGGCAAAATGTCTTATAATCATTAAGTGCTTGCTTAAAAATGTTATATACAAAGCATAGTCTTTGTCACTGTGAAAGATTCCAAGAATTTCGCATGTTGGCATTAATCATTTTGAAATGCTTCTTAGAATTATAATTTTTAGTCATTAAGTAGACATTGAAGACTGAAAAATATTATTTCTTTTTAATCATTACAATGAAAGATGGTTCCAACATGTATTTTACACTAAGAT